>JAEANM010000785.1:0-32276 GCA_017656035.1 Myanophis thanlyinensis
GCTGATATCAAAATTAAGATTTAAAACCTAATTTAAAATTTAAAAAATTTAAAATTTAAAACATTAAAAATTTAAAAGCAATTTAAACCCCCCCCAACTAATTAGTACTGGGCCAGACTGGCCTGTTGGAACAGATAGGTTTTTAATGCACGCCGGAAGGTCCGCAGATCTGTGATGGTCTGGATCTCCGGACATCTAACTCCATGGTGACATTCACACAACACACTGAACTACAATTGACTTAATCTAATTTTCTGAGTTTGCAGACTACACTGTCAAAAAGAGCACATGGACTAAGACCACAAAACATCCTAGGCATTAAGAACTGGTTGAGTTGTTTGTAATTCAATGTGTCATAAATCACATTAAAGAGCCAGTCACCCTCTCTAATAATTAAGGGAAATTTATGCTATCATCACCTAGTCCAGCTCCATTCAACTAATCTTGATTTCAAATTTTGATTTCTGCAGTGACAATAATACCCATGCTATGCTTATGGCCACTTGATTAATGAGCTCTT
This sequence comes from Myanophis thanlyinensis, assembly GCA_017656035.1. Classification (NCBI taxonomy): domain Eukaryota; kingdom Metazoa; phylum Chordata; class Lepidosauria; order Squamata; family Homalopsidae; genus Myanophis; species Myanophis thanlyinensis. The sequence continues at coordinate 521 of JAEANM010000785.1, forward strand.
TAGGATAGGCAAGAGAGAAGCATCTCTCTTTATGAAGTCAATTAGAATTTTAACCTAGCATAAATTCATATTTAAAATACTATAGCTTTTTTGCACAATTGTTGAGCATAATGTTACAGTGCCACCTAATGGTTTACTATGCTGAACAAACTGTTTTGACCAGTGTTTATGTATTGTACATGCTCTAATTAAACAAATTATCAGTTATTGAATGACTTTCAGTTCTGTGCAGGTTACTGTTGAATTGATACAATCTATATCTGTAGACCTGATCATGTTTGATGGTTAATTTAAGGCAGGAGGCTGCATCTAATATTTCAAAGTCAATGAATCTCTTTCATTTCCAAATTTGGTCTTAGAATGGCAGGCATTGGGTTAGGCACAGATATTTTAAAGAGGTGCTCAGTATTGTGGACTGCACCTTCTATCATCTGTAGCCAGCACAGAGGGCACCAAATCAAGAAATCTGATTTTGCTATAACAGTTATTGGAAAGTGACCTAAATTTATGTATAAAAGCTTATCCAAGCTGCAGCTGGAATATGCATGTTATATTTTATTTCATACAAAATATTTGGATTTTTGTCAAACTATATAAAGTATATCAAATGCATAATCTAATATATAACTTTTGGGGAAAATTCTGAATTTTTAAAATAAAAGTTGGCTCAGAAGTAAGGGACATAAGTTAAATAGAATTTATTTTTAGGTAACTAAATGTACGCTGTATAGGTTTGCAGCTATAGTATAAAAATGAGATGATATAACTTCCTAAAATTAACTAGCGAGGACTGAGATATAAAAAATGATTGTTTTTATTCTGTAGTGAGATCAGGACAGAATTACCGATGGGCCCCTGGTGATAGTTTCTTAAGTATGTTGAAGATGGTCTGTAGATGCCATCGTGGGTTAAGTAAAGCCGAGACAGTCAACAGTTGTTTAAACAATAGGTTGGTGTTGCAGGTCTTCCTGCTGGAAATGATTATAGTCTGAACTTCCAGTATAAGGGAGGGGCCTGTTGGCCTGTTCAGCAGTGAGGTTATCTTCTGGCACTACTGCTTTCTGGCTTGATAATGGTGGTTGCAGCCAGATGACTTCTAGTGATTTTACACACACACACGCACACAATCTAGAATAGATCGTATCAAGTCCTATGACATTTCACATTTGTTTTGTGTGACAAGCACCACAGAAGGGATAATATTCCTAAAACAATTGGAAGTGAATATATTTGTCATAATTGGTCTATCTTTTGAGCTACTGTAGATTGCATAATTGAAGACTGAACCTGTAGCTTTTTAGAAGTTTCTCTGCCTTGGAAAAATATCTTGTTTTCATAAGATTGTTTCAGAGTGGATGAATGAATAGAAGTGTCCTTGCAGTACTCCTTTTTTGTAAGAAAGTAACAACAAATTTACATATTTTCATTCACAGTTCAAATATTAATAATTCGTTATATTTATTAAGTCTAATCTTGATGATAAAGTTTGAAGAGGCCGGTAATATCTCAGCCCACTTTTATTTCTATCTCACAAAAATCTTACTTTTTTTCCTCTGGCTTCTGGCTAGTTTTTGAACAATCAAAATGAATTTATTTGCTTACATCAATAGATTTTCAGTCTTAAATCATTTGTAACATTATGCAGTATAATTACATACATGAACATTGTATTTCCATGATTATATTTATACTTACGAATTGTTGAGTCAAAAGATGAACTGACTTTTAATTTCAAAAATGAAACAACTGTGTTTGCCTTAGAAATACAGAATCAGAAAAAGATTTTACAAAGGTTTGCAAATGAATGTTAGTGTTATTTTATAAGCTTTGGATAATTTCATATAATCAGCTCTCAATTCTGATCCATGAAAAGGAAGTGAAAGGGCAATTAATTAATGTGTTGAAACTATTGGATGCTATGTAACTAAGCTTTATAAAGATGCTTAATTTCAATTTAGCAATGGTTTTGATAATACTTATCTGTTATTATGTACAAACCATGTTTGGAAGGAACTGGAAAATATATGAAAATGAAGTTGATTTCACTTTTAAAAGTGACTACTGCTTTGGCTTAAAATGTTTATCTAATCAACCTCAATAATGTTCAAAATGCTTTTTGGGTGAATATTAGACTCTAGATTAAAAAACCCTGATTTATCAGATTTAGCATGGCTCTTTACAATAACTTCAATAATAAACAATATTAAAAGACATTAATCTTTTAAATGTACAAACACAGTTCTACTGGCAGCTTAAAAAGAATATTTTTAAAAACTATATTCTATTTATCTGCCAAAATTGTAACATAATTATGACATTGATGTTATGTAATGCAAAAAATTGTACATTTTTGTTATTTTGGAATGATGAAGACATAATATTTAACTATAGTCAGTAAATGTATGCAGTTGGATGACATAGATATATGCACATACCCATAGTTTGCAATCATCCTGAATCAAATTAAATATAGCCATGTCATGGTCAAAGCCTGAAAAGAACAAGCTATAAATCAAAGGTGTCTCAGACTTATATTTCCTAAAAATAAAGCTGAATATCACTTCAAAATCTGCTTGAAATCATGATATGAATGAGTTAATGCAACTTGTTAATGTAGGTTTAAATAGATATTTGGATTCTGTTCAAATTCTGGGTTAGATAGCCTACGTATTATTTTCCTCATTATCATGAAAAACTAAAACTAAGTTTTAGGAAAAACTAAAAACATTAAATATAATTGCAACTTGTGGAAAAAGTAAAACACAATGTTTAATGCCATTGGCTCTTTTATTATGAAACAACTCTTCCTTTAGTATTCACAAAACATTTCATAATGCCATTATTTGGCATAATAAATTGAAAAACAAATCAGCATTATTCTCAGGCAAGCAGAATCTTTACTTCACTTCTTAAAGTGCTACATTTAAACCATTGAGGATTTTCAATTAATAAAGATTCCTGCTTCGTTTAAATCAAAACTATAGTTATCAGGTTCAGACAAACCAAATTTTAAATTACACCTAGGAGTTGATTTAAGACTTAGGATATATACAGGCAGTCCTCAACTTACAACAGTTCATTTAATGACCAAAGTTACAACAGCACTGAAAATTTTACTTCATATGACCATTGCAGCATCTTCATGGTCACATGATGAAATTTTGGAAGCTTAGTAACTGACTCATATTTATCACAGTTGCAGTGTCCTGGGATCATGTGATTAAATTTTGGGACTTTCTGACAAGCAAAGTCAAGGGGGAAGCCAGATTCACTTAACTACCATGTTACTAACTGAACTATTGCAATGATTCACTTAACAATTGTGGCAAGCAAGGTTATAAAATGGAGCAAACGTCACTTAACAAATGTCTCACTTAGCAATAGAAATTTTGGTCTCAGTTGTGATCGTAAGTAGAGGACCAACTATAAATAAAACCTTACAAGCAGAGTTTTCTGGGTTGGATAGTAGGAAGTTATAGTGAACTGAAGATTTTCTAGGATATTGTTATAACTTAAGAAAGAACAGGCAGAATCCCAATTGCATAAATAGGTAAACCTCTTTTTAAATAACTTAGTAAACTGAAATTATTATCCTGGAACAAATTGTAATTTGCACTGTTTACCTAATATGATAGGTTAATGTGCTTTGTATTTATTTCTTAAAACTTTGTTCTGTTTGCTATTTCTACACAAACATTCCTGTTTCTTAACTACAAATATTTTTATGATTTACAAATACCAATTGATTTAAAAAATATTTAGAGATTGTTTCAGAATAAAGCCCAAGGTGTATGCATGAATTCAGTCTGAGTAATGGGGATAATTATGTGCAAAACATATAGAAAAAAAGAAATCTGGCTTTAGATAGTCTGTGAAATTACTGTGTTTATTCTCTGAGGGACAGTAAATTGCCTTATTCTAGATTCTCTTTGCATTAAATAATAGAAAGTCACTTTTAAGTAATGGATAGTGTTTATTTTCTTTCATATTCCATGGCTCTAGGAAGCATTGAGACCAGGCACCATTATTTAGTGGTAACTTTTACCTACCAAAGCACCTCCAGCAACCACTAAAATGATTTATCCCTGAATTGTATCTTGGTTGGGAAAAGCAATAGTAGCTGGTAAGTATTATGGTAAGTAATGAATTATTCAAAAACCACGATCACTGGGATCATCCATTAAGCCAGAACCAGACAAAGCATAGTGTTACTGTGCACTATGTGAACTCAGTTGTTGATCTGGGGTATTAACAAAACTTATGTTTGTAATATCCTCACTTCTGCTGGCAAAGGACAACAAAAAGCTATACCATAGCCATTCACCCTGAAAGTTTATCAGTATTTATTGCTTTAATCCGGCTTCTCTCTAATAATTGCTTTGGACAGAGTTCAGACCAGCCTAAACTTTTTTGTCATAAGGATAAGAGTACCAAGTTATCAGTGTTCTCACATCACAGCTTCTAATATATTAGTTGATCAATCTTAGAGAGTGCAGGGAAGAGCAATACAGATGATTAGGGGACTGGAGGCTAAAACATATGAGGAACTGAGTATGGCTAGCCTAGTGAAAAGAAGTACCAGGGAAGTCATGATAGCAGTCATACAGCAGTATTTGAGGGGCTGTCACAGAAAGTAGGTCAACCTATTTTCCAAAGCACCTGAAGGTCAGACAAAGAATAATGGCTGGAAACTGATCAAGGAGAAATTCAAATTAGAAATAAGGAGAAATTTTCTGACAGTGAGAACAATCAACCTTGCCTTTGGAAGTTGTGGGAGCTTCATCAGTGGAAGCTTTCAAGAAGAGACTGGACTGTCATCTGTGAGAAATAGGATAGGCTCTCCTGCTTGTGCATGGGGTTGGACTAGATGACCTACAAAGTCCTATCCCATTCTTTTATGTGCTGCCATATCTGGGGTGCAGCAGGTAAGCAGATGCTGATCAGAGGCTGCTTTATTCTTCCACACCTTGCACGATCTTTGTCTTTTTAGTATACATGCAGCCAATCAACACTAGAGTGTAAGCATAAGACTTTGAAAACCTTTCCATTAGGCTGAGCTCCAGTGCCACGTTGACCCACAAATTAATCAGCCACCATTTATGCTTGCATGGTGTGTGTGTGTGTGTGTATGGACCCAATCCAAGGGGTTGGTTTTTCTGGTTGAATGTCTCGTGCAACTCCAGGAAATGTGAGTTAAAGAGACTAAACCATAAACTAAGCCGCATAAATACAGGCGCCCCTTTGTCAAGGGAAGCGAAACAAAGAGGCGATCTGGAGAGGCAAAAACCTTGCCACGGCAGCAAGCTTTGGAGGCCTATGGGGGCGATAAATGGAGTGGCTTATCCTCCTCAGAGAGGAAGGCGCTGCGGACAGAGGCATCTGCTGTACGGTCGCGAGAGAAGGTGGTGATCAAATGCGCTTGGAATTTGGGACACGAAGAAGCGAAGCTCCGGTTTCTGGCTTCCTTCATCCAAGAGCTGGAGAACAGCGAAGAGGCTTGTAAAAATAAGTCGGCTGAGGCGCGGAGAGGCTGCTCATCGAGAGATGGCATCGTCGACTGAAAGAGGCGAACCCAAATAAAACCTCGCGACGTCTCTCGGACGGGGGTCAGTTCAAACTTCCTCCTGCCGCTCTAAAAAATAGCAGCAGATCCCCCCACTTTTCTTTTATTCCTTTGACGCCTGCATCTCCTGCTCAATCCCCCCCCCCCCCCCGCGACGTTTCTCCGTGTTTAAAGGCTCCCCGCGTATCCCCCCCCATCCCCTCCTTTCGCGGTTCAGAACATCAACCGCCACAGGCGCTAGAAGTAACGGAAACTCGGTGCGCCTTCTTGGCGCCTGCGCCATCTCAACCATGCCGCTTGGCCGTCGCGACGGCCTGGCGGTCGTTGTAGTTCTTGGTGGCTTTCATTTCGGGTGGAAACAGGGTGAGGGAAAACTTCACTTCCCAGCATGCTTCTCGTCCCCTCCCGTGTCTCTTCTGGGGCGGCTGAGACTTTTTTTTTTTTGCGTGTGTGTGTATATGTGTCTGTGCGTGTGTACGTATATGTGCGAATGGGTGTCTGTGTGCGCGAAAGTGGGAGCAGCGGCAATAAGGTGCGTGTGAAGCCACGCCGTCCCGGGGCGGAGACGGAGTTTCTCGAAGCTACAAGTGAGTGGTCAAGAGTTATGGGTGGCGAAGGTGAAGAAACCTAGCAGAAGGAGATGACATGGAAAGTTGTTTCAGTCCGTAGGAGGCGGTAGTGCCGCCCTTCCCAGGGTACCGAGAGAGCGAAGCGAAGGGGAGGGAAGGGAAGCCGAAGCGGAGCGGAGCGGAGTAAGGCTCGGGCTCGAGGTGAGCGTTTGATTCGGAGGCATTTCAGCTTTTGCGCCAAAACGGCGGCTGCCACTTCAGGACAGATGTGACGGGGGAGGGGAAAAGAGAGAGAGAAACAGGCCGACCCGGTCGCGTCCAGGTGTGGCAGGGCGAATCTGTGAGTCCGAGGCCACATCATCTTTACTGCCATCAACCTGCCCCACCCTCGCCTCCAACTCTGAGGATGCTTCCAAGAAGAGTTGGCTACTACTTCATCTTAAGAAAGCCTACTCCCTTTCTGAGGGAAGTTTCTTCTGGTTTAGTATAGCCGGAATCGAGATCTTTACAAGATTAAGGGAATCTCTTCTTTTCCAAGTGCACAGAGGCTCATAGAAGAAAAATGACATTTGGAGCCTGAAATGGATCTCTCAGCTTGCCTTGGCCCAAAGATTTGAAAGGTGTATTAACAAGCACTGGTTAAAGGTATTTTCCCTGTGGAACTTTTTTCCCTCTCTCTCCCTAGCTGTTTGGCAGATTTGTAGCTCAGGCCTTGGTGCTTCATGAATATGTTTCGAAGTAGCTGATTTACATGGAAATAATCACACCAACACTTGTGAGTTTGAGGAAGTGGCACATGGACTACTAGCATAATTTTTGGTGAGGAAGTGTAATTAGGAATCTTTTATTAAGGATGTTTGCAGTTTATGGTGATAATCTCATAATAATGGAGCGGTGGTTACTAATCACAAGCTGTGGGTAATGTTTGATTGGGCGTAAACAGAAAATGGAATGAGTCCGTTCTGATGGCTGATTTTTCTTTATAATCACATCTACAAACTGTGTTGGGATAATATAGTTTCCCAACATAGGTGGCTGCTGATAATTTTACCAGAAGTTAGTGATGCAGAGTGAATAGTAAAGAGAAAAATCATGGTTTATAAGCTACTTTCTATTTCTTATTTTTCAGTCATTTCTTATGTTTGAAGTTCATCAAATACAGATTGTATTACCGGTAACAAGTCAGTTCACATTTTAGGGTCTGCATCTGAATTGTGTGAATGACTTATGTTAGTCATCTCAATTACATCATTTTGTGTTATAGAGAGCTTCACATGGATAAGGCTGTTTTTTAACCAAAGAAAAATGAGTTCAAGTGAAATTCAAACTTCCCTCCAAATAAGCATATGTAAAGTTGAGTTGTACAAACTCCTTTGTTATCTGCATCATTGTGCTGAATAATCTCTCTTCTTACAGCTGCAGTATGTGAAAGATATAATTGGATATTGAAAATTAGGGACAATTTAAAAAGCAAACAAACTTTGTGGCTCTCCACTCCTTTTGTTGGTTTGGCAACTTTTTAGTTATTGTAGTTTCTTCCCTACAGTGTGGCTACTATGGATCTTGCCCATTTGTCCATTGTGCAATTGAGATATTTCAGCAAAAATGTCAGCCTTCCTCTCAACCTTAGACTGCAGAGGAAATAACAGAATAACTACATTGTGGTTATAATTCATATGAATCTTTATTAAAGACTCACATTAAGTTTAGGATTAAGTATGGGGCTTGTCTCCACCATAACAGAAGCATGAAAAATGAAAATATGGAAGTCTGCTTCAAATTCTTGGACGCAGAAGAGGCAAAAATACTATTTACCTGGTTGGCAGTTAAAGGCAGTGTAAGGCAGTGAAAGGGTTAGCTTTTAACATTTCCAATGTGAAACTAATCACTTGGAATTTATTTAACTTTGAGTAATCTATTTTTGAAGAAATGGCAATACAAACAGCAATTAAAAACAATGTATGATATATTTTTTTCTGAATTTAATTTTGGTGCTACTGCAGTTTTGTATGTGAAAGTTGTATTTTTAAATTGAAGATGTACTGTAATCTGACTAGAGTGGCTGCTCCTTTCGCATATATAAAGATTAATTCTATAAACATTTAATATCTCGAAATTATTAGATGTCTGTAATGTGGAACTTGACATTTACCAGCCAGAGAAGAAAGCAGGATATAAATAAAATAAAAATGATAGCAATTTTTCTTGACTAAACTTTTTTATCTTGGTTAGCTTGATACAGCTTTTTTGTGCCTTATACTTGAGAATTTCTTTACCAAAACTTGACAAACATAATTTAATTATGTAACATGATTTTTTTAATGTTAATGTACAGTAGTTAATTTAAGTGAATGTATTCTTTATATTGGCCATTTTAACATACACAGAACTAGTATTGAGAACAAAATATTAATGTTATAATTTTTATAATAAAAATAACTATACATAACTGAAACATCTTGGATCTCATATAGGTTGTTGCAGCGTCCTCTACTTAACTGGCTTTTTCTTTAAGTCAGAATGTTTCTGCTAAAATTTATCTCTGTTTTAGTCAGACTATATGGTTAGACTATATTTGTTCTAGATTGTTTGGCAGTGTGTAAACAGCATATACAGTAATTAATACAGGAAGATAAACCTTATTGCAAATTCTATTGGCTATCTTCTTGATTTGTTGAAGATCTCACTGGCACTCAAATTAATATGTTTTTCTACAAGCCATTTTCTGTAATTGTATTTTTGGTGACTGTGACATAGTGTAGAGACCTTGAAAAGCCAATAATTTATATCAATTTATGAACACTTTAAGGAAGTTTAAATTTGCTATCTTGTCTTTGGTTCTGTTTGTGTTAAAGTTATGTAACTTTGTTGCTTAATCCACTAAGAAAAATCTTGTTCTAACATTGAACTGAATCCAGATTTAGTCATGCTTAGAGTAGAATTGTTAAAACATTAGGACAAAGTATGATTACATCTGGGTAAAATCCACTGTAAGTAAATAAAGTATTGGATAAATGCTCTGAGTTTAATATATCTGTTATTCTATATTTCTTTACATCTCAAAATGTTATTTCTTAGAAAATATGCAAAAACATTATTATAAAACAATATGTGCTCATTTCCCTTGAATGAATGAACTGTTATCTGAAAAGAGCACCTATTTCTGTTATTAGTGTCAAGAGAAATACATATTAGATGGCTGTGAAGATACATATAGTAGTGTAAACAAGTACATATTAAGTATTTAACATAATGCAACTTACTTTAAATAATCTCATTTGAATAGCAACTTTAGTGTTGAATAGCAGAAGTAGAATGGCAACATATATTTAGTCATCAGGGTAAATTTCATCCACATACAGGCTTTGTTTCAAGTATTTTCTCAAGATTAGAAAACAACATTCTATAAGTCATGAATGGTTTCTTTAGAATAATGTCTTGCTTTGTCATTATGTTCAAGAGATAGATGTGTGTTCTAAATATGCAAATAGTGTTTTATTCCATTTATTGCTGCAGTTTCAACATTTTATTAAATATGTAATCCTAACTGTAATGTGCTTCTTCTTGGAAGATTGTGGTCACATTACAACTTTTGAAATGTAAGAATACATTTTCAGAATCAGAACCAAAATAATTTATTATGGACTTTAAATCTTAGATAATCTTTAGATAATGTTGAAACTAACACATAATAAAAATACGAAAACAAATAACACGTAATATCCTATATAGGCTTGCTTCCTATCCTAAACTAAGATCAGAGCAAACAGGTTTCTTTTAACTGTCAAGGTTATGTACATCTCCGAGGGAGATGCTGTTCCATCTTTTTAATATAATGCTTTATATATACTTTCCTCTGTTATGTTTCTTTTTTACTTAAAACCTTTTAAGTTCTTGAAGATTTAAATTGGACTTCTGTAATCAAAATCACTGTAAAGTGGTCCATAAAATGAATATAAGTTTAATGCATGATTAGAACTCTGTGATATTTTATGTGTTCCTAAGAAGATAGGAAGACAAATTTAATAACTGTTCTCTTTCTAAAAACAAAGATCAATAATAATTTATGAAATAAAATAGTTAATTCAAAAACACAACTATACTTCTTTCTTTAACATAGTTTGTTTTTAATTAAAGAAAATCAGCCAGAATCACTAGTCATATTAGCACAATTTAAAAACTGATGATATTCTTCTAGCATTTATAACAAAATATTGTTCAGATGTTCATAACAATAAATCAAATTGAATTCTAAAATTTCACACATTTGCTTGATAGTAAGCCTGCCTGTTATTTCTCAAAAATCTGAAAAATATTATTATATATGATGTTTCTTTTGAAAATGAAAATATTTTTCTATTTAAAATTAAAATGTCTATGTTCTGATTATATTCTACAATGAGACAATACTTCTAATAGAGTTGATAACAAATAAGTGTAATTTCATTTAATTAAAATACTTTTGACTAGTGACTAACTTGCAATTTAAATTAATTTTCCTAATGATTTAAACTATGATTTAAATTGATTTAATATTTAATATAATAATACTAAATTGTTTTAATTTAAATCATACCTCACCGTGTTTTGAACCCACATAATATTCCATAGTTCTCATTATGGGGACTAGTAACTAAATTACAATAGAAGATAATAGTGCAATGATTCCCAGTTTTTTGGGGTCATTGGCACATTTGGAATTTTGAGAATTTGGGCAATCCCATCAAATGGCTATCTTTGCCAAAAAACCATGCACAAACATATACACTACAAGAAAGCAAGAAAGCAAGCAAGCAAACTTTCTTGCCAACTCTTGCAGCCTCCCTCTACAAGCTATCATATGACCATTTTATTTCCTTTAGTAAATAGCTCTTTCTATGTATAATATTTCATGAGAGCATCCATGTAAATGAAAAGCTGACATAGCTTTTTTCCCAGTTGGAGAATTGCTGAGATTTGATAATTACATGAAATAAAAAATGCCAGCATACTGCACTTTTTAAAGTATATTATGCTTGGGTTTCCTATGATTGCAGGAAAATGTAGCTTTACTGCACAGAATGTATCTACTTTGCATACTCCTGTTCTTGTTTTGAGAATAGTTATTTTTAATTTCTCCAAAATTTCTATAACTTTCTATAATCACTAACTCAAGGGGAGTTAAAATTCATTTTATTGCTATAATATAGAGAGAATTTTGACCTCTGTCAGATTGTTTACCCATCTAGTTCAGGGTAACTATCAGCAACCTTCCAGGCTCTTTCAGCTCCCTTGATAAATGATAACTTTAAATGAACATGTCAAGGATTGAAGAAAAGCTTGCATAAATGGTACCCACACATTGGTCCTTCTGTAACGGATACAGTAATAAAGGTAATTTTTTACCAATAAAATGAAAACAGAAATTGTCCCATAAGTAATAATGCAGTATTTTTTCTGGTTTTAACTGGAGTGATGATTATGTAATATTGTTAATATATGTGATACAACATGTTATTTTTCTTTCTTTCTAGGCAGTTCATAGCAGTTGAGAATGCTGCAGACCATCAATGTGAACCCAACACTTCTGATTGATATACATATTATAGTACAAATTTTGCTTTTTACTTTTAAAAGATGAACATTTTCCAGAACATGAAAACTTGGAAATAATTAATTCTTTTTTTTCCTCATCATTGTTAAATGACAAAAGAATTCCTGAAAACACAATAGCATTATTCAAGGCAGTCCTTATGACCTGAGACACTAATTATCTTTAAAAAATTGACACATACTTACATTTATTGTAACTATTCACATATTGAATTGTGAAGTGCACTATTTCTAAGTGGGCAATTTGATATTACTCTCTTATGCACAAAATCAGCTCTACAGTGGTCTCAAAAGCAAAATGAAGATCCTCTGTGAAAAAATATTGTATATTTCTGTTTCTGAAGTGAACAATTTCATAATCATGCAAGTGTCTCCCAATACGTGTATGTAGTGCTAAAGACAACTCATTTTTGACACGAGCTGTACAAACAGGACCTTTCCTTAAAATAATTTCTAGCCAAATTTATACTCATCAGCATGCACAGAATGAAAAGGAGAGTGAAGGTGATTTAGACAAGAGACTGTTTCCTTGAACCATAAAAGGAAAATGTGAGATTCAACTTGCAACATTGCAGAGAATTTTTTTTTATATGTATGTTGAACAGGTCTTGGTGGATTTAAATCAACTCAGATGTCATCAAACGAATCTTCTCCTCCATCTTTACAGAAGTTTTCTCCATCTGTGTCTCATGCTGCTGCTCCAACTACCCCATCTTTATCCTCAAGTCCACAATCTGGACTCTCAGGCCGACTTTCCAATGGCAGCTTCAGCACACAAAGCCTCACCAACTCCAGAGGATCTGTTCATGGAATCTCTTTTTTGCTGCAGATTGGCCTCACTCGAGAAACAGTTACAATCGAGGCTCAAGATCTCTCCCTATCTGTTGTTAAAGACCTAGTGTGCTCTGTAGTTTATCAAAAGGTACAGTAGAACACAAGAGTTTTACTGATTTTAATGATCATGCTGCTATTACCTTTCTCTCTTATTAGGTATTTAATTTAAGTTTGAATGAACATACTGAAAGAGCAAAAATTAACATGCAAATTCTGCTTATCTACATTATTGTCCATGTTTTCTATATTTTGAGGATTTGGTAGCATAAAACTTTTTCTACCTGTGAATACTGCATTGGAAATTTAGAATAATTCTTTTTCATAATTCTAAATTGTGTGAAGAGCTGCCATCTTTGAGAGTTTATCATCAATATGCAAAATGAATGAATAGGATGGGAATGTAGGAACAGAATTTGCTTGCTGTTGTTCACTCCTTCTAATTTGTTTGTTAAAGCCTTGAACAATTGAATAAGCTTTCTGTGAATAAGAAAATATAGACTGATTATAGATGGATTAGGGAGCCAGTTTGTTGTAGTGGTTAAGCATCAGACTAGAAACCAGGAGATTTGAATTCTAGCCCCACCTTATGCACAAAACTAGGAAGTAGACAATGGCACTTCCAAAATCTTGCCAAGATAAGTGCAGGGACTTGTCCAGGCAGTTGCCAAGATTTAACATTGATTCAAAGGGACAAAAAAAGAGAAAAAAAAAGAAAACCCCCATGCATTTATTTATTTATTAAATTTATATGTTGTCTATCTCTCTGAAAAGTGACTCTGGAAAGCTTACAATTAAAACCATAAAGATAAAAAATATTAAATACATTAAATACAAAGGCAAGAGACAAAAATGGCCAGAAGAACGTGAAGGTGGTCATTGGAGACTTGATTTAATAAACGTTAGTATTTTAGCATCTCCTTCAAAATTGGTAGATGGTTGTATTAGAATCAATGCAGCAGCAGAAACTAGGGTAGTTTGAGACCCAGGTGTATATTGTATTTCTGATACTATTTCCCCACAGAAAGCTTAGGAGTAGGCTTTACATTTAGTATTACACCTTGCACTGCTGTGAGAAGCAATATACTGAGATATTTGTATTCATAAAGGGAGCAGGAAAAGTGTGTGTGAGTCTGGGATTTACTCTCAGTTTGTCCCTGGGAAAAATCTTACAGGGAAAACATCAGCCCAGGGGTGCTTTGGTGCTTTGCCAAAAGTTAGACAGGAAATTCTTCATCAAATGAGTATTTGAATGTAAACTACAACCAAATACAGCATCTGGGCATCTATATTACATTAATCATTTTAGATAAGAACTCATGAACTCTGGTTTATCCTACATTTGTATATACCAGCACTATAAAATAAAAATACTAGTATCAAAAGCTGAAGTTCCTTTTACTTATTGTGGATCAGACTTTGATCAGATAGTAAAAAATTTAACATATCCTATCTTAGAAATGTATGCTTATTAGCTTATGATTTGAAAATTGAATATAGTATTTGCAAGTGAGATTTTAGTTGAATTCCCAAGAAATTATTACAGATAAATTTGGCACATAGCAAAGCTGGTTTCTTTTTGGTCAGCTTGGAAGTTTATATTACCATTTGTCTAGTTCATTTCAACACTTGGATAACATACTTCATTTTTTAGGAGAAATCTTACATTTATATCTTAGAGTAAACATTCCTGTTTTCAAATTCATTTCTCATGTATATGCATACTTTAGTTATTCTGATATTATTGGCTAACACTATTCTTTCTGTATAGATATTGGTTATATTTTTTCTTTATTCAGACTTTTAAGTTAGTATCTTCCTGTTGATTCTTGGCAACTTTGAATTGTACAAGCACTTGGCTAAAGTTCACAAGCATGTTATAGGAAGCCAATTGTACTGTACAAAGGAGTACAACTTTGGATTCTGAGTTTGTCCTTTCCAGTTGGCTTTAGAATGGTGTATATGAACGAAAGCTCTTATTATGTCCATAGCAGCTGCAGAGTGAGCATATGTTTCATATAGACAACACACTTCTAATCAGGAAATAGGGAGGAGGGGTGGCTTAATGTATGGTGGATTTCTTTTTCATAAGGATTTTTGCAGCTGGTGCACAGGTGGCAGTATGACTCCAGTTGCATAAGTAGGTCTCTCAAATAGATTGGATCATTGTAATCTTTGAGATGTGCAACACAGTTTTAAAATAATATTTTAGACACATATGTGTTGTAGGAATATTTCACAAGAAGCTATACCGGTCATGAGAAAAAAGTAATATTGAGATAATATTTTTATGCAGTCTCTAGAAAGTATATAAAATATTGTAAACATTTAACTTTCTAAAAGTTTTTAATCAGGCAAGTGAATTCACAACCAGAAAGAATAAAGGAAAAAATAGGAAAGATATTAAAACAATATGCTTATAGGGTTACTAATTTGGATTTCTGAGAGAATTGGCACATCTTTAGATGGATTTTCTGATATATTAAAAATGTATTGTGTTCAAGATTCATGGGAGAAAAAAACAGGAAAATAAGTATTGATCACTCAAATGTGGCAATATTAAAATCCAAGCTATTAATATAATCTGTCCATTATTTGAGAAATACACTGAGAATAGAAAAGAAATTGATTAGGCAACTGTTAAAATAGTTTCAATTATATAAAGAGATACTTGCCTAAAGTAACCTGGTTGCTTTTCATGCCTGGGAGGCTAGAAATCACAATCTCCTGGTTTTTAAGCCAGCATCTTAACTATTACACTAAACTGACTGTCAGTTGGTAGACATCTATCATGGGAGGTGGATCAAGGTAATTGAGGGAAGCTTTCCAAGGTTATGGATCAGTATATCAGGAATCTAAAACCTATCAGAATACAATAAGGTATTAATCTGCTGGTAAACTGAAAGCAATTTCAGTATCCTTGACAGGAGATAATTCTAGAGGCATAGTTCTACCCCCAGAACTCAGCTTGATTTCTGCATATTGAGATAGGATTTCTTTGACATAGTTACTATTTCTTTGACATAGTTACTTTTCTTGCCTTTCATTTTTCGCTGTAATCCTTTTTTCCTGTTATTTGCTTTCTTTAATGTTTCCTCTTCTGTCTTCTGTCATCCCTTAAAGTGGTGTTCTTATTATCTTCCCTTTTATCCAGTCTCATACTCTAATGCTTTGAACAACCAGAATTCATCTGATTCTGCATTTTTGTTTCATAGTCCCCCTTTCTCACATGATTCATCTTTTCTGCCATTCCGGAGAATTTTGTCTTCTATTGTTAATTGACTTCTTCAAAAAGCTACATGGCTTCTAAGACATCTGTTTATGCTTCTGTTAAGGTTTTCTTGTTATATTATCTTAAAAAATCCTTTTCCTTAAAATATGCTGCTGAGTTATTTGATTTTTTTTCATCTTGCTTTAAGAATATAGCACTATCTTACTATTGCTCTGCATGTGTGAAAGCTAGCAGTGGTGTTTGGGTTTAACTTGTCTCAAAGTGTTCAATTAAAGACCCAACAGAAAGTTATTTCTGCCTTTAAAAATGTTTTTTTTTTTCATTTGACAAGAGGATTCCTACAAAAGTCTTCAGTAGTAGATAAAAATTGAACATTCTTTCCATGCTTTAATCTTTTCCCTAGAGAAAGTGTCTCTTTGCTTATTAATCATGGCATTATTCATCTGTGAGTTTTATCCTGCTTTCATCTCCTGAATAACAATTGCTATTATAATACTTGCTTAATTTCTAGCTAGACAGAGACTTTTAAAGGTTATATGTGTGTTTCATTCAAAATCATACAAATATATATGCTCCTATTGGTAATAATAAAATAAAAATTCCATTAATTATAAGCTTTTCTGCTCATATTTAGCAATGTCATCATAGCCTAAAATGGTGTAACTGTCAGGAAATACTTGCAAGGCACCAGGAAATGTAATCTACAATGTTATATCTCAAAACATTCACTCACATATGACTAGATTGCAAATATGTGGCAATGTTTACCATTTGTATTATTTCTTTTAGTTTGGGTAATTTTGCTTACCTCAAGAAGGAATAGTATGGTATATATTATATAATACTATATATATAATAGTTATGTTTGGGGATTTGATTATTTATTTACAATCAAACACAAATATTTAGAGTCATGCAGAAAAAGAGAAAATGAATTTAAACAGAAGATATATCCTTAATATATCATCAGTATATCTATAATATTATTTACAGTGCCATGACCAAGATTTAACAACTCTTGTACTGATTGCAGAAAACTTGTTGTCTTAAATAAATAAGAATAGCCTCCTCTTCTGAATTACCATACATATTAGGTTGAATGTTATTAGATGAGCATGCTGGCTGTATAAAAAAAGATCAATGGAAAAACATACTATAGGTAAAACAATTTAATTTATTTGCTTTTGGACAAGAATATTTCTGAAACTCCAGTAAGGCAGAAAACAAACAAGTATCACAGAATATAAAATGTTGACTAAATAATTAGCATGGGAAAAGAGTCTTTCAGGCATTTCATATAAGATAGGGCTTGAACTCAGATTCTTTAAGGAGGATTGTTGAAAAGAAAGTGCTTTAACTCCAACTTTTGTGACTAAGCAAAGTCAAACATTGATAAGATAAGCTGGAAAACTTTGAGATTGATTTATACCTTTTCTTCCTTTGTAAGATAATTAGTAGTAGGAACCTGTCAGTGAAGACTATATAGATAGTCCTTGATGGCAACCGCAGTTGGGACTGAAATTTCAGTTGTAAATTATTCATAAGTTGTGGCATCCACATGACCTGATCTAATTTAGGGTGGTCATTAAGCAAATTATGTGGTCATAAGTCTGAATCTATTCTCTTGAATGGGCTTTTTTTGCCAGAAGTGGCAAAAAGCATTGCAAATATGCATTTTTATGTAAGTGTGGATTGCAACCAATCACAAATATAAATCAATTGCCAAGCATCTAAAATACATTCATGTGGGGGGAGGGCAGTGTAACTTTTAGGATGACTGGACATGCTTTACGGGCTATAAAGCCTTTTTTTTCTAAGGCTGTTGTAACTCCAAACAGTGTTTAACCATCAGTTGTAAGTCAAGGACTATTGTAATTTGAGCTGGAAATTAAAATGACAGTGCCACATATGAACCTCAGTAAAAATTAGTTCAGCTTTTAGTTTTATCAGAGAGAGAGAGAGAGAGAGAGACTTTGGTGTTTGTAACAAGGTTCTTAAAAATTTGGGCTGGGCAGGTTCTGCTAGACTTGAGTCTGGATAATTGCAAATCTATGTACTGCACAGCATATGACTGATGAGTTTGAAAGTATTTTTCATGGGGTGCATAAGTACTGCTGAAGGAAATATTGAAATACCTTTTATTTTCTCTGGTTGATGGTAAATGGTGAGCTTTTTGGGAAAAGTCTACCACTGATTTATAGTAATTTATTATCAGTCTTTCTTGTCTACAATAAGAGATAAGGACTTAGATGTCTGTCTCAAGATCATTTCAATTAAACAGGATAGCTGTATCATGAGCTTTTAGAAGAACTGAAGCAGTTCTATTGGCCAATTTTGGCAGATGAAATTTAGATTTTGTCAAAGTTTGAACCAAATAATAAATTTAAAAAATGGGGGTTAGAGATTAATATAGACACATCCTTTCATCCTTTTTTGGATAGGAAGAAAAGACAAAAAACTGAAATATTATAATAGACACCCATTATAATATTTCATGTAAATATATAATCAAGTAAAGAAGATATTGATTGCAAAGGAGTAGCCAATCTTTCCTAAAACCTATCTCCTGGAGTCACAGTAAGATTGAGATGTTTAAATCAATAAAGGCAACATAAAGAATATTCAGAGGGAGGTCCCAAAGGTGTTTTTTCATGAGGCAACTGGATGTTCTTGTTTTTTCTTTGAAGACATTTTGCTTCTCATCAAGAAGCTTCTTCAGCTCTGACTGATGGTAGGGTATGGAAGGATTTATATTCCTTGCAGACAGCTGGTCATTTGCATCCTTTTAGAGCAGGGGTCCTCCAACTTTTTAAACAGGGGGCCAGTTCACGGTCCCTCAGACCATTGGAGGACCGGACTGTAGTCCCCCCTCCTCCTCCTATTTCCTAAGGCTAAGCCAATATCAAGCTTATCCCAAACATTCATCCCTATGGCAGTGCTGGATACTGAGGTTATGGCATGCCGTGTGATCACCCATAGACACGTGTCTCTGGGTTAATGGAAATACTTTTCCGAGCATTCCTGCCGGTCTCACAACCGGGACTTTCGCACGAAGCCAAACGGTGTATCCATTGCGGCAGAATCGCAGACTTTTTGCCTTGCAAAGCATCATGGGTTGAAGCAAATGCAAATGAGCGTGGCCTTATTACTGGGATGCCATCTCTCTTCCTTTCCGGACAGCAGAGCTCGGAGGAGGCGGGGTGGGGGCCGAAGGGGTTAGTGGGGCGAGGCTGGAGAGCGGTGCTGTCATTGGCGGAGCGAATTGGTCTGCAGTTCAAGCTGCAAATGCTCCTTTTGCCTGGTGCCCCTCTGGCTCTTGGGAACCGTGCTGGGATCGTCCATGCCTGGGGCTCCTTGCGGGGAGTCTGCCACGTGTGTGTGTGCGGGGGAGAGAAAGACACAGGGAAGGGAGCATCCATCTTCCTCTCCCCCATCTCCCCCCCAGTCCCAAACTCCTTTCCCAGAAAGAAAAATCTTCCTTCTCCGACGTTTCAGCGGGCCTGGTTTAATAACTGGTCATCTGGTGCCTGGTTTCTAATCCAAGTCTTCAACTCTTTTATTGGGGCAGAAGCGATGGGCAGAGCCCAGTGGGGGCAGGAGAGCTTGGGGAATGGAAGCAGTAAAGGAAAAAAGAGAGGGGTGAGAGAGAACGGAAGTCCCTGGGAAGGGAAGGGAAAGGGGTAGGAGGTGTTATTAAACAGTGGGCGAAGGAAGGAGTTGTAACATCAACAAGTTTATTTCAAGGATTAACAGGAAGGAGAACCCAGCAGCAACGGTCTCGGCGGCTCTCCTTACGTAGAGCTGTCAAACGCCCCCTTCACTTTACCGCCAAACAAAGCTGAATACCCGACTGAAGGCCACCTTTGCCGGCTTCCCTCCTGCGTCGGATATGTAAAAGGAGGAAAGGATCCAATCAGAAGACAAGATTATTCAAGATACTCTACTCTGGCTCCTGAGCGCGGCGGGCAGTCAGGTCCTTGGTGCTGGGGGCTGCAGGAGTGAGCACTGCCGAGGGAAGGAGCTCGGTTCCTTTGCTGGTCTCCCAGGTAGGAAGGGAGTGGGGTCTGAGTGCTGGTGGTGGACGATGATCTGAAGGGGATGGCCGCGTGTTTGGGCAGCCTCAGGCTCGGACCCCGCTCCCTTCCTACCCGGGAGACCAGCAAAGGAACCGAGCTCTTTCCCTCGGCGGTGCTCACTCCTGCAGCCCCCGGCACCAAGGACCCGACCGACCGCCGCGCTCAGGAGCCAGAGGGGCGCCGGGCAAAAGGAGCATTTGCAGCTTGAACTGCAGACCAATTCGCTCCGCCAATGACAGCACTGCTCTCCAGCCTCGCCCCACCTGCCCCTTCAGCCCCCACCCTGCCTCCTCCGAGCTCTGCTGTCCGGAAAGGAAGAGAGATGGCATCCCCGTAATAAGGCCATGCTCATTTGCATTTGCTTCAACCCATGATGCTTTGCGAGGCGCTACCTCCCGGTGGGCCGGGTAAATGTTCTCTGCGGGCTGCATGTGTCACGCGGGCCGTAGTTTGAGGACCCATATTTTAGAGGCTTGATAATGCACTTGGAGGTTTATCTTTGTCCTCAGGGGCACCTGAGTAGTGCTAATGCAATCTTTTGGAAATCCATTTATACTCCCACCCCATTCGAAGGGTGTTCATCCCAAATTGCATAGCTAAAAGTCTATGACCTAGATGACTGAGAATCTCTATAGACATCCAGAGGAAGGAGAGACATAAAAATATACAAGACAATATTCTGTTTGAACATTGATATTTGTGCCTGAAATCTGATTTGCTGCTCTATCAGAGTACTAGCTGCTCCTTCCAGCTGATTTTTCATGAAGATGTTTAATATACAGCTGTTTAATAAAGAAGTATAGTCTGCATCTTACATCCATTTGTTTAAAGAACATTCAAAGTTATAACGGCATTAAAAATAGTGACTTATGATTATTTTTTATTTTAATGACTTTTGCAACATTCCCATGATCACGTGATAAAAATTTAGGCACTTGGCACCTGGCACATATTTAAGACAGTTGCACTGCCCTGGGGTCATACAATCTTCTGACAAGCAAAGTCGTTGGGAAGCCAAGTTCACTTAATAGTCATGTTACTAACTTACCAACTACAGTGTTTAACATTTGTGGCAAGAAAGGTTGTAAAATGGAGCAGAACTCACTTAACAACTGTCTTACTTAGCAGTGGAAATGTTGGGCTCAATTGTGGTCATGAGTTGAGGACTACTTGTAGTTAACTGGATAGTGTTTATTATATATTCTGTAATTATAAAAAGCAAAATGGCTGTGTAGACTGCATAATTCTATATAATTCAGATGAAGTCTTAAATGAGCAGATGCTTAAACAAAAATCTCTAATTTTTCTAGGACTAAGAGGACAGCAGTTTGGAATTTCTCCATCTTCTCAGATTTCCATTTAAAACAATGTTTTTCAATTTTTTAAAATAAACCTTTCTTACCCTTATGAGAAATCATTCTTCTCTATGTATTAGACTTACTTTTATGAGAGCTGTTTCTCCTTATGTTGGACTAAGAATTTCCTTACTGTTTAACTGTTTCTTTGCACTGTTGTCTATTTGATTGTAATGTATGGTATCCCATCTGCAAGGAAGAGATTTCAAATTTCACCTTTTTTCATCTTTTCATATAAATCCAATTCTTACATTTCTAAAATAGCCACTCAATATTTGTGACTTTCTTTAAATGTAATATATTATTTGATGAGTAAAGTTGATTGTTTAATAAAATATAAGAATCATAGGAATCAAAATTTATTTTATGAGGTTGAAAACTATGAGAATATAAACTTAGTTTGAGTGTTTCACTTTAGCAAAAAAAAAAATTTTGAAGGCTAAACTAGCTATGTAACTTTTTATATACTTATCTTCATAAGCAACAGTGAACTGACAAAACATTGTAAATAAGATTTCTATAAAAAAAATTTCAAGAAAGGAAGTACCAGGAATTGCTTTTCTTTTTGCGATCAAGCAAAATTATTAACAGAGTCGTCCCTTCAAAATTATACATTTGAGAAAACTGTGCCATAAGTGTGATTTTTTAGCCACTCGGTTGCTTAAATTGTATAAATGTATAAAGAATAATTTCTCATAATCTCTTCAAAAGTCATATATTCCTGTCGCAATATTGGTGTAATTTTATCAATAAAAACAAAAGACAGCAAGTATGAGTGCAATTGTAATGGTTGATTTTGATTTTAAAAGTTACTCGAGCATTGCATTAAGCATTTCCTCTATAATATAGCAAATCAGGAGGTTGCACTTTAAAATTGGGGTTATGAAAGTTGATAATCAATAGAATTTTTTTTAATTCTAGTATTATATAAATTAGATTATGATTTATTTTCAATGTTCTTATCCTGATATAATTTCATTTAAATTAAAACACTTTATTAAATTTATATAGCTGCCCATATCAAATGATTGACTCTGGTAATTATTAGTAACAAAAACTTAGGTGGTAATTATATAGCCTCTGTTAATCTTACTCTCTACTGTCTCAGAAAAAAAACCTATAGTGTCTAGTATAAGAAATTCTACTTTAAATCTTTTCATTCTTCTTGATTTATATATTATTTTTACCAAGCTCTTAATGTCCTCACAAGAAGAACACAGATACCATTTAATGAAGGTCAGATCTTTGAAGATACTAAATGTTATATCTAACTTCAAAAAGAACAAAAGGAATTATGGGTAAATCAGTTTGATATTAGTATTCTGAGCAGACATTAACAACATTGATCTGTAAGTGCTAAAAGTCTGGACTGCTCATGAATTTATTAAGAATATATCTTGGCAAACTAATTGGTTGATAATTTACTATTTCTGTAGTAGATGATGGGAATAATACAGAAAAATATATATCTTGATTTAATCAAAGTACATGATATTCTGGTTAGCAAGTTAAACTTGGGCTGATGGCATGATAACTAACTGGATGTACAACTGGCTTGACATTTATACTGAAAGAATATGGTGAGAAAAGATGAAAAGCATTATATACCAAATTGATCATCAATTGGGTTAACAAGGACAGTACCAGATATTAAAAGTTCTTAGGTACCTGTTGACAAGTGGGCAGTGGGACTCAGGAGCTATATAGCTGGGCAACCGGGGCAATAGATTAGACAAAAGAATACTGTGTTGGAAAATTGTGTCATAAGCACATATTATTATTAATTGGAAGCAACAAAGCAGGGCTACTTAAAGCAAATGTTTGAACATTGGAAAATAATTTTCCCAGTCTCAAATATCACTGAAGAACAATTCGCAGATCAAAGGAGATTGATTACTAAAAGCAGAATATTCAGAGATGTAGAATGGGAAGACATTAAGAAAAAAATATGAAAACGAAAGACCTCAAAACAATAGTAGAAGAAACTCAGATAAGAATAATTGTAAATATAAAGGGAACAGCTGATGTGAATTACAGAAATGATGATGTAGAAGAAGTAATAACATCAGGACCAATACAGGCCTGCATCTAAACAACCTATGAACTGGCCCCCTGAAATAAAGAATTAGAAGAGAAGATTATAACATATGCAGAATTATCAGTAGAAAGTACTGGAAATTTCTTGAAAGTAGTTCTAAGAGAAGATCTGGTACCTATAATGAAGAATGTAAATAAGGTGCTTACAAGGATTAAAACTATCTGTCGAACAGACCACTCAGCTTGCCTAAAGGACAGCAGTGGTGGTTACAGAAGAACTAAGTATTGAAATCAGAAAGCCACAAATAAAATCATATTTAATCCTAAAGTGGAAGATGAGACTGGAGGTCAAGATAAAGAAATTAAGATCAGATGCAAATGATTAAAAAAAGCATGAAAGATGAAATATTGAAGAATGTAAGGAATCAAGACAAGTCTATTAAAATAATATTGACTTAGCACCAGAAAAGTCAAAGAAGCTTTGGAAGTCAATTGGAAGGTCTTCTAAAACAACAAAAAGTATTAAAAATTGAGAAAAAAAGATTAAAAATTGATCATCTCCTGGAAATGATTGATTGCATGGCTTTTGGCTCAACTATCTGTTTACCTTTGTATCCAGTTATAGCTACACGGCTTAATGAAGTATTGCATAAAGGAATCATCAACAAATGGCAAAACATCTCTAATTCAAAAATAGCAAAAGGGACAACACCTGGAAATCATAGACCAATAATAAGTTGCCTGCAATGTTTAAATTACTCACTGGCAGAATTAGTGGACAACATCCAAGATTGTCTGTGGAGATTCTCAATCATCCAGATCATCTGTACCAAAGGTGCTATTTCCAAAAGGCATTTGGACTTTCTTTTTTTTTCACTGAAAATGTTCAACTTTTCATCCAAGAACTGAGAAGCTTCTTGGATGAGTGAAACCTCGAAGGAAAAAAACAAAGTCCAATTGCCTTTTGGAAAATGCACCTTTGGAACATCCAAGATTATTTAAAAGAAAATAACATCTTTCTAGGAGAATAGAAAGGGGGGGGGGATGTAGAGATACAAAATATCAACTTCTGATTGATAAAATGGTTTTGGAGAATTATAAAAGTCAGTAAGTTAATTTACATATGGTCTGGATTGATTATAAAATGGTCTTTGATAGTTAATGTTTGGAAACAATTGGTGTCATTAGAATAAAACATTAAAATGTGTATAAAAAAGTTAAAAGGTATATTGAAAAATAACAAAGAAAAGGAAGACAATTGATGGTTGGAAATAAAAAATATGGGCTTGTCAATATTAGGAGAGGCATCTTGCAGAGTATGGAAGAGCAACCATTCTAGTTGGGAGGAGTTCTTAAGTGGGAAAATAGCCTGAACTCATTATGTAAGCACAAGGCAAGGTTTGAACTCTACATATATGGATCCATTTGTTTGCACCTGACACATTTTTGTCATTGCCATGATCTCATTTTCAGTGATTTTGAAGAAAATAAATCTTACCTGTCAAATGGCAAAAATGCTGATAACATTTTACATTTGCTTTATTGGATGATCTGAAGCTTTAAGGAAGTTCAGAAATGGAAATCCAGTAATTGAGAAACATTAAGAATTTTAAGCACAAATATAGCAATAGAATTTGAGCTAGAGAAATGAGCTGCAGTAGGAATAAAGTGGGGTAAGAATCACAAACAGTAATTGAATATTGAATGGCTAAACAGAGCCTTCAAGTATCTTGGCATTTTACATCAAGCATGCACAAGTTAAAATAGGTTTAGTAAAGAATACATTCAAAGAGTGAGAAAATTTCCAAAAATAAAACTGAATGGTGGAAACACCATCAAAGCCATCAATACCTGGGTTATATTTATGATATGTACACTGCTGGATTTATTAACTAGACGCAAACTGAACTAGACAGTTTGGACTGAAGAACAAGAAAACTGATGACTATTCATTGCATTACATCTCTATAATGATATAGTGATAGATTATACCTACCCTGCAGAAACTGAGGCCCAACAAACTCAAAAAAGAAAAGCAGTTAAAAGACAGTGAAGAAGCATTACTTGAAGTTGAAAACTGATATTTACTGTATGTGTACAGGAAGCAAAACATGAATATATAAACAATGTAATAAAACACAAAAATAATCTTTCTTTTTGAGGTTCCCATCATGTCTGTTCAACCATAACTATGTCAATCTTATTCTCAAACTGTTTACTCCTCCATCATATAGTTATTTTATAATTTAGTCATTCTATATGAACAAATCAGCTTTAATGTATGTATGTATATATGTATGCATTATTAATTAAATTTATATGTTGCCCATCTTACTATCAAGCGACTCTGGGTGGCTTACAACATTCTTGATCGGATACTATTGTATTCAGTCTACATTTATTCAGCAATGATTCATTTTAACCCTATTTCTTTTTTTTTAATCTCACACATTTAATTATTATTCAATTCCTACTGCTTTCAACTTTCCTTTTTGACATCTCTCAGTTCCATATAACAAGGTGGGTAGAAGCATGCATAGCCATTTTCATTTCTCTGAACGTTAATTCATCACAACAGATCATATACCATCTAGTACTTTTCATCTAGCATTTGAACATTCATTTTCCCATTTATAGTTAATTGTGATAAGGTATCATATATTCATTATATCCATCTAAAAATGAAGACATGAAGCAAAAATATCTTGTTGTTTAGCAAATTTCATTTACAAGAAAGGCCAGACAACTTTCAGGATGTGTGTGTTTCATTTATAATCCAGGAAGGATTAGCTCTTCTTGAATTGAAATCACATAATCATTCAGCTTTATTGCATACATCAACAAAGTTTGGAATGAAAAAATAAATCTCCATTTATTAACTTCAAATTTTTGAAGTAGAAAAGCCTGTTATTTTAAATTGATTTTTAAATAAACAAATATGCAAATTATAATTTTTTTAGTGCCTCAATGTTAGGAGGCAGTTTTTGTTGAAGCTTATAACATGACTTAATGAACTGCTTTTCAGCAACAAATGCTTACTGTGATTATGTTAGACAGCACCTTTAACAGTTTTATGTTAAAATAATAAATTATGGCATAGTAATTTATGGCATATTTCAATATAGATTTTTTCTTTTTTGCAGTTCCCGGAGTGTGGGTTTTTTGGCATGTATGATAAAATTCTCCTATTCCGCCATGATCTGAACTCAGAAAATATTTTACAGCGAATTACATCAGCAGAAGAGATACGGGAAGGTGATCTTGTTGAGGTTGTTCTGTCTGGTAAGAATATCTGCTTTCAGTGCAATCCTTATATTGATTATACCCTAATATTACCATTGTTGGGAATAATTATGATTAATAAATTGTAATATAAATATTTTTAAATGCTCACCCACTACAGAGTTGATGAACTATTTTATGGAATCAAATATTGCAGATGAAACTATGAAAACTCCTTTTTTAAAATTAGAAATTGATTCATCCTGATTATTTACTGTAGTGCTCTAATATTATGGAATCAGTAGGTTTTTACTTTTGAGGTTTGTGGGTGATTATATTTTAAACAATATAAAACTTCATAGTCAAATCCATACTGAAATTTTTTAAATTTTATGTAAAGTTGTTTGTCTCATGCTCTTGTAGCATTTAAGGCATTATATTCACTATATTGTAATTTTTTTAAATACTTCAATATTCAGGAAGGCATTAAAATGTACTATTTTTTATATATGTGTTTTTAAAGCATTAGCTACAGTTGAGGATTTCCAGATTCGACCTCATATGCTTTATGTTCATTCCTATAAAGCCCCTACTTTTTGTGATTATTGTGGAGAGATGCTTTGGGGCTTGGTACGGCAAGGACTGAAATGTGAAGGTAAGCCAATTAGTAACAATGAGTGTTATAAACAATGTTTCTGTCCTAAATCCCCAGATGCACACATAGTTATAGAGATTTTTCAAAAGCATGTCATTTGCATGCCATAATGTAAATTAATAGTTCTTTTCCTACAGGATGGATTTCTTATCTAGTAAAAAGATTTGTGTTTGGTTTATGGGAAGAAATGATGCTATATAAACTTTTGAATTTCTTGTAGAAGGTGTAGTGTATGTAAAAGGCCATGTTGGTGCAATATTAGAAATAATGAGATGATGCAGTGTGGGAAGATTTATCAATGTAAATATTTTATGTTTTATTTTTGTACTTCAATATATTTATAAATTATATTGAATGAAAAACCCTTTTCACATGTCTATTTCCTAATCATTATCAAGTTCTTAATAATGAGTTCTGGGTAAATTATTAGTGGGGACACAGTTGGGAACAGCTTTTGAAGCAGCTGTTGAAGTCTGAAAAAAGTTTGGCTACTTTAACCATTTGAAAATAAGTGTTTTGTATACACTCCTGCACTTCTTTCACTGTGCATATAGAGTATACTTCCCTTGATAATTCTGAAGCACCTCTTTTGATGTATTAATGCACAGGCGCATTATAACCCAAGTACTCTTCATTGTATCCTAATCTGGTGGTTCTAACAGACTCAGGAGTACAGTGTTTTTAAGATAATTGGCTGGGGAAAGAGATGAGGAAAATCAGCAGCAGCATGAATTGCATAACAGGCACTGTTTTCCAGCTTTAGCCAGGGTGAAGTGGGGTCAGAAAAGCAAATATTCAGGCCAAAAACATTCCATGCATTGCAGAGATCTGCTGTTAATTACATGATCATGGCAATGTTAGAGGTGTTGGTTCAGTTTTTCAAAAACGTGTTATCTTTGCCATATATTTCGCTTAATCTGTCTTTCATGAAATAGAATCCTAGAAAATGTGTAGCATTATCATCAGTAAAAGTCTGTTTATCTTCTCCTTTGCTCTCCTTCCCTGTATTAATTTCATTAGGGTGTGGATTAAATTATCACAAGCGATGTGCTTTTAAGATTCCAAATAACTGCAGTGGGGTAAGAAAGAGGCGGCTATCTAATGTGTCTTTACCAGGAGCTGCACTTTCTGTCCCAAGATCTGTACAAACTGAATCTACATCCACAGAAGAGGTATTTAATTTTTTTTCTTTTCAAAAAAGAAATAAAGAAGGATTAAAATCAATTTGGTAAAATACTGTATTACCCAAAGCACACAATCCTAATTCCTGTATTCCTTAATCATATTTAGTATATAAGATGCATTGCAATTTTCACCCACTTTTTTGGGGGAGAGTGCGTCTTATACTCCGAAAAATGCAGTAATCTTAGCTGAAAATGGTCACTTCAAATAATCTAACTTTTCTTAAAATCCATATTTTTGCTTTTAAGTGAATGTATATGCATGTACATCAGTATATTTTGGTTTATTGGACATTTAATTCACTTTTTAGTGCCTATCAAAACTGATGTATAAAAATAATAAGCATATGTTCATCACATTTTTGAAATAGTTTCTTCTTGCCAGAAATGCAGATGTTAAATGTATAGGTGTTAAAATTATATGAAAACCACTACAATAGTTCTAAAATTGCATTAAGAAATTCTGAATCAGAGATTTTCAAACCTTTTCTAGCTGGAGAACTTAGCTATAAAAAATATTTATCAGAAAACGTCATCAAGAGGCAAAGCTTTAATGACAATAAAATTGACAATAAAACAAAACTTGTTATAACTTCTTTATGCAACATATATTAATTGTATTTGAATTTCACAAAAATGGTATGTCCCAATTACTGCCCCAGAAAGTTCCTCCATTTATTGTATGTAAAACAACTGGTTATTATACATATAAAACTATCATTTACAATGTATAGATATTAAAGCTTGAAATTCATCATTATTTAAAAAATTAATGTTTTCTTCAAACAAATTAGTGCTTCAAGAACTAGGATATGATTGTTTTCTTTAGAAAAATGGTTATGGATGCCCATGGCTGTGTTCAAGTAAACATTTTTTTGCTCTTCATCTTTCATGAAACTCCATCAAGATCTTGTACAACCCTGTTTTGTGGAATACAGTTAGAAAACTTATTGTATATTAAATGATGTGGCTTCTTTTAAGTTGGACAACTCTGATCTTTTATGTAAGGAATTAAGAATATAAGGAATTAAGAATTACCTGATAGCAACATAATAGACATTAGCTAATGCCTGTTGGTACTGCTTAAATATGGGCATAAGCTCAACTAAAGTAATCATGGAAGCATTTAAAAGAGGCAGAAATAGCTGTCTGATGAGTGCTGACAAATGTTGAAAGTTCCTTGTCAGATTTTCACATAGAGATACTGTTTCCAGCCATAAGTAGAAATAGTGTTGTAGTAGACACACTGTTCTACAGTTAGTTCTTAACTTATAACCAATCGTTTAACAACTGTTCAAAGTTACGATGATGCTGAAAAAAGTGAACTTTGATTTGTACTTGCACTTAAAATTGTCACAACATCCCTTTGGTTAGTGATCAAAATTTGAGTGCTTGGGTATTGGCATCTAGTTCTCATGGATAAAACAGCTTCCCTGGTTCACCTGCCATTTGCAACCTTCCTAGCCACATTCAACAAGCAAAGTGAATGGGGGAAACTGAATTTGACTGCAACAAAATGGTTATAAACTTGGGCATGGCTCACTTAATCATCACATTACTTAGTGATGGAAGTTCTTGTCCCAGTTGTGGTTGTAAGACAAAGATTACCTGTATTAGATTTAGAGTTATTACCTGTATTAGATTTAGAGTTATTTTATTTTCTTGGTCTGTTGCTATGGAAGGAGGCTTGGAAAATATTTTGGAGTTAGGAATGGTCAGAATCTAGAGCAAAAAATATGGTATTACTTCTCTTTATTTTAGTTACTTCTCTTTATTAATGAATTTATTTTATTTATTTTATTCTGGCTTTATACAAATAACTCAAGGAGGTGAATATATCCAACACACCCTTGTCCTCCTGTTTTTTCCACAACAACTCTGTGAGATGGGTTGGCTTGAGAAAGAGTGATTGGTCCAGGGTTATTCATGGCCAAGGAGGGTTGAAGGTTTTTTTTGTTCTTTTTTTTTTTGCAGCGTTGCCATCCAGAACCTAGTAAAAGAATTCCTTCATGGAGTGGGCGTCCAATATGGATGGAAAAAATGGTTCTTTGCCGGGTGAAAGTCCCACATACCTTTGCTGTTCATTCTTACACTCGACCCACCATATGTCAGTACTGTAAGAGATTGCTCAAAGGCCTTTTCCGCCAAGGGATGCAGTGTAAAGGCAGGTGTTTTTTCTTTAGCTGCAAGTTAATGTCAACTATCAAGGCTTTAAAGTCTCTTTAACTGTAAAATTAAAGCTGAATAAGTAGGCTAGAATGGTATGGTGATCAAGAAGCTCTATGAATAAGATGACAGAAATTTTATGGAAGTTTCTCTTAACAATTTTCTGTTTGAATATACTGGATACAGTTGATGACTAATATTCCTTTCTGAGTTGAATCATTTGCCTGTAAGAAATTCTTTATTGGTTAATATTATCTGGTGAATGTTTAGGCTGAGCCAAGTTACATTGTAAACCAACTAGATTCAAAATTAATCTAGTATAGATAGTGTAATTTTTCCTGTAATTAGTCATCTTTTTTCTGTCCTGTTTGCCTAAACTCATTGTGATAATAAAAGAATATTAGTATTTCTCCAAGGACGAAAAAAGTTTATGATTTCAAATCCTGGTTAAAATCTAAATATGCATAACGCCGTTGTAAAATACACTTAGCACCATGTATGATGCTGACAAGGAAACAGGCAAACTGAGAATTCACAACTCACTTTCTTAATTGCAGTTTGGATATTGATAATTCTACTTCTGTGCTAGATCTTAATTTTAAGGTATCTTGTTGGGAGTGGTCCAGCTCTCATCAGTCTCAATCAGTTAGAATGACTGAATTAAACTAATGTAAGTGCTGTAACATATAGCTTTATGTCAAAATGCAGCTTCGATCCAAAGAATTACTTGAATATTCTTATTACTTTAAAAATATGTCCTGAAAATAAATAAAAGCGACTTGAAAAGAGGCTTCAAAGAGATTATACAAAAATAATGCATATATAAATAAATAAAAATTTCCTCTTAATTTAGATTGCAGATTTAATTGTCATAAGCGCTGTGCCTCTAAAGTACCTAAAGATTGTCTGGGAGAAGTAGTCTTCAATGGAGGTAAGATATGTCTTGTGCGGTATTGCTCGCAAACATAACTTTGTGATATGGTATACATGCATGGCTATTCTTTGCACTTCTTCATATTTTTCATATACCAAAATTGCTATCAAATATCTAGAGACTGTCTAGACCAGGGTCCCCAATCTTTCGGACCTCAGGGACCACTAAATTCATAATTTTAAATCCTGTGGACCACTAATATGAATCCAGTGCGCTGCTCGCTGAAGTGCCACTCATTGAAGCGCTTGGACTCCCAGTGATGGGATGGGGGCCCTTTAGGCACTTAGCTTGGCTGCCTGTTTTTGCAACCTCCCTCTATCTCCTTCTCTCTCTCTCTCTCTCT
>JAEANM010000786.1:0-32260 GCA_017656035.1 Myanophis thanlyinensis
CTTTTTTTTTTTTCAGACTGGTTTTGCCAAAGACTTGAAATTTATTTATTTAATTGATATTCCCATCTCACTACAGGTAGTCCTCAACTTATGAGCACAACTAAGGCCAAAATTTATGTTGTGAGATATTTATCAAATGAGTTTTGCTCCGTTTTCTTTACATAGTTGTTAAGTAAATCACTGCTGTGTTAAATTAGTAACACAGTTGTTAAGTGAATCTGGCTTCCCTATTTACGTTGCTTGTCAGAAAGTCACAAAAGGTGATCACATGACCCTGGGACTGTCATAAATATGAGTCAGTTGTCAAGCAGCTGAATTTTGATCACACGACCCTGGGGTTGCTGCAATGGTCATAAATGTGAAAAATGATCATAAGCAGAGGTGGGATTCAACCAGTTTGCACCTATTTGCTAGAACCAGTTGTTAACTTTCTAAACAGTTCAGAGAACTGCTGGTTCAGCTGGTTATTAGGGCAGAGAACCGGTTGTTAAATTATTTGAATCCCACCACTGGTCATGTCACTTTTTCAGTGCTGTTGTAACTTTGAATGGTCATTAAATGAGTCGAGGACTACCTTTATTGATTTACACTTGAACACCTTGCTTTTTAAATTAGATGAAGAGCATGGCACATTAGACAATATAATATACCTAATTTCCTAATTTCCTTCCCCAATGTTTTACAAATTCTATAGTGCTGGAGTTTAAAATAATATGGACTTAAAAGAATTGTCTACAGCAATACATCCAGCTTCCAAATTAAGGTATTTCTTGACTGAAATCCCTCTATAATCACCTAGGACATGACCTGTACCAACTCTTTCCCCATCTACTAATGTATTCTCATGAAAGAGAGGCAAGAGAGATTAAATAACAAAACATTATCACATCATACAATGCTATGCACATTTCAATATCATATTATATGTAATCCTCACTTTACAACAATTCATTTAGTGACCATTCAAAGTTATAATGGCACTGAAAAAACTGACTTATGACCGTTTTTCAGTTATGAACTTTGCAGTATCCCCATAATCATGTGATCAACATTCAGACGCGTGGCAACAGGTCCATATTCATGACCATTGCTGTGTCCCAAGGTCATGTGATCCCGTTTTGTGACCTTCTGACAAGCAAAGTCAATGGAGAAACCATATTTGTTTAACAACCAGGTTACTAATTTAACAACTGCAGTGATTTGCTTAATAACGGTGGGAATGTCATAAAACGGAGCAAAACTTACTTAACAAGTCTCACTTAACACCAAAAACATTGGGTTCCATTGTGGTCATAAGTTGAGGACTACCTGTTTATAAAGGCCACTGCTTGCATTCCAATCCTGTGATGCTTAGTCTGTAATTGTGGTGAAATTGTTGGATTCTATAGACAGTTTTGCCTACCACCTATTAATAAGTTATTATGGTAGATTATTCATAACATATAACATATCTAAGCAGGATGAAATAATGATAATCATTCAATATGCCCTTTATCATATATCTCCAACTGAATGGAGAAGCGAAATAAAAAAAGTTCAAAGAAAATTGAATTCCAATATAAAGTTGGATTTAACGGAAATTACAAGTATGTCTAACATTCATTTCCTTCAATAGTTTTGCTTGTATTTTTCTAATAAGTTTTTTTTCTAACTCTGCTAGAAAAAATTATGCACAAGAAATTTTTGGAAAGGAGTCTTCTTTGTACCTACTACAAAGGTGAGTAAAAGTAAATGTTCAGAGCTTTCAGCTCTATTTTACTCCTATACACATATATGATGCTAGTTGTTTTAATATTAAACTTTTCAGTAAGGCCTGATTTCCTTCATTAGGTGAAAGACAATGCTCGATAATGGAGTTATGCAAAAGTTTATAGGTTCAGTCCCTATGGAAATCATTATAAAACATGCAAGAACTACTATCATAAATCAATAAATCAATCAATAAAAAAATTGCCACTTTCCTCTGTGCCTGCAGATGAGTTCAAAGCAGAATCTCTCTTCTTTTTCTTCTTCTTCTCTCTCTCTCTTCCCTCTCCTCTCCTGTTTATTGTTTTGGCCATTAAAGATGATGCCACAAATGAAATAGTATTTCCAAACCACCCAAAAAATATTCAAAACTTAGTTCATTATACGGAAACAATTATAATAGATCGGGGGCCCCTCTCCATCTCTCTTTTTTATGTTTTTGTTCCATTTGTGCCACGCTAGCAGGGAAGTCTAAAATAAACTGTGATTCATGTCTTTAATTTCTGCTAACAAAGCTCATTTCTAACCAGAACACATTTTCATATAGCAAACCTCAGAAATGTGACAGTTCATCTTCTTATCCTTATGTTTCCCTTTTAGCTCAGCAAGGCCAAAATGTCCTGTCCTTTCCTTTCCTTGCTGGAAAACAAAAAGAAATCAAAGCCAAATGGCAAAAAATGCAAACTTTGGTTAAACAAACAGTCGGTATTTCAGTGTTTTTTATCCACAGCCTGCAGAGCAACTAAACAAAGCCAAGATATTGTCCATCTCTTTGACAGACAAAGAGCCTCACAGGTCCAGAATGACATGCCTGGGGCTGGCACATGATTGGAGTAATTAAATTAAATAGCAGGAAACATGTTTTCCATATGCCATTGCCTGGCCACACACAAACTGTAACAGTAAAACTTTTATACTAGATTAGACTAGGAAAAGTACAATCATTTGAAAAATGTAAGATGCTCACAAAAGTGAGAAAGTTACTATATGAACAATAGAATTTCTTCATAATTTCCCTATCGTGTTATGAATATCAGACATGGATTTGTTGTTTGGGGTGAAGGGTGTACAAAATCAGATTGTTATACAATGAACAGACTTTATCAAAAAGTTGGAATGTTGGGATTATTAACATTTACTTCAAAAGTATAGCTGATTACTATCAATATCAATAAAAGTACATGAGATTGAAGATGGTGTACATTTCTTCTTCAAGACTAGAAGAAGAGCTGTGTGGGATCAAAACTGAGGCCTAGCTAAACTAGTAGTCTTCTTCTTGCAATGACTATTCTGATAATAAAGGAAAGTAATAAGTAGAAGTTGAAGACTACTAACATGCTCTTGTTATTTGTCAGAAATTCAGAGATATAGTGCATAGGATCTAATCCTCTGTGCTTAGTCCATATATTAAAAGATTAACCTGATAGATCTACATATGCAAAAGTACATACATGATAACTTAAATGCAACTCATTTGGTCTTGGCCTCCCACACAAGAGCAGTCCATCGAACGTATACTTTATTATTTAAAATGATCAACTGATACTTTTCATCCAAGTACAACATCCATTAAATAACACAGGGATTTTAATGGATAAAGAAAAATAGTTGATGCTGAGAGGCAATGAAAAAAATGGGTGGTAGAACAAAAATGAACATTCTGTCCTGTTACAAAGCCCCACCTAACTGTCAAATCTTCTTCTGAACAATCCTCAAGTTTGTTATATCACATTTGATCAGATAATTGAATATGAACATTATGACAGTACGGCAATTCACTTTAAAGATGCTATGCTTTTTATAAAGGGTTTAAGTTATCATGTATGTACTTAGACTCCATGCAAGACAAATTTGCTTTTTCTGTGGCTTATCTTTATCTAAGGCCATTCAGAAACTTTGTTGGCTTATGAATACTGTACAATCTTGTATGCTGGTTGTTGGTCATCTCACATTCACCCAAATTTCACAAGCATTTCATGCCACATGGTGTTAGTGATCTTCTGATGCCTTGTATAAGAATGTCAAAGCTACAACAGTTCATGTTGAAATCTCTCTAAATATGTGAATTTATGTGATCAGAATGATTCTTTAAAGTCTTTATTTATTTTTGAAATGTGGGGCATCAAGAATGTGCTTTCAAATACCATTGAGCAGCCTGGTACCTAATCTTTTGGGGTTGCCAATCCCTTTTCTTGGACATCAGGATATAGCATTCTGATGAATCCATTGCTAAAAATAGTCCTTATTCTTAATAATACCTTTGCATATAAATTGGAATAATGCATGTACTGGTTATATTACTTTCTCATCCATAATCTAGGTTCTCCTCTCAAGTCTACACACTTATACCTCTACATAGTGTGGGGAAAAGAGAGGAAAATTATGCTATTTTCAGTATCCAAAATAAATAAGTAGTCTTTTTTTAGCTGTGTCTTTTTTCTTCTTTCTAAGATGTCTCCCAGAGAAAAACAATGTAGATCTAATACAGGAATCACTGTAGATATCCATAAAAAGACTGAAATTCAAGATTTCTAGGGCTGTAGAACATCAAGTGCTATAGGGGAACTTAACAAATCCTGTGACTAGAATTAACATGGTAGAGTATACACATACTTCCTTCTTAACTGGCCACATCTACACAAAAGTATGTGTTATTACTCTATTACATGAAGACTCAGTTGTAATCTTAAGCAGTAGCTTTTCAGAAGGACCATTCTATACAAATTCCTGATTTGTAGGTTGGTCCTCGGTCATACAATATATTTATCAGCACTTTTGAGTGTTTCCAATGACAGTGCCAACAGGAGGCTGAAATAATTTGTCACTGTTGGATTTGCTTGGCAGTAAAATATTTTTAAAAACCCAACTCGCATGTGTGCTGGTAAATAATATAGCTGAATACACAAGGGTGCCAGATTAGATCACTGGTAAGTTTTGATGGTGTATCAGCCAAAATTTCTATTTGTAAGGCACTCTTTATCCTTGATGATCAGTGTGGTAAGGCAATGTTTAAAAGAGTTGTGTAATGGGAAGAACATTTTTCATATAAGTAAAGTTTTACTATAAACAGGGATATATTTTGAATAAAAAATTGGCTTGTCTCGCTATAACATTTACTTGTCCAGTAACTCTTTTATTGAAGCACTTACAAAGTACTTTCCCGTCATTCAGAAACAAATAGGTGCACATAGATGAAAATGTGGGCTAATTTTTTCTAAAAATAAATATTGTTGGCTATGCCAGTAATACATGAAATGTGTATTGAGCACTTTTAGCCCAGAAACATGTTTAAGGTCAGCCATGCAATGATGCAGTTCACATGGGATTAAAGTTTCTCTTATGGTTTTGGTGAAATTTCAAAGGAATCTTTTTCACACTTGGATTTCATGGAAATCTTTCAGATGTGTGTCATTGTTCACACAGTGAAGAAAGCTATACAGTTTTAAAAATGAAAGCTACACAAATTTCTAGCCAGCGGAGAATTACAGGTGGTGCTTTTACATCTGTGGTTGGTTTCATTTTACATTGCCACTGTACAAATGAAATTTGTAATATTCATATAAGACAGAGTTGTTTGATACAGAAGAATGGATGAAATAATAAAATTCCTGCTCTGTGGAATGGCATTGTCCCATTATATCTAGGAAGTGCTGTATATATGCCTGAAATGTGTACCCTCCACCTCTGCCAAGTTTGAGGCCAAAATCTTTTTTGTTCTCTGAAATGTCCTTTCATTTCCTTTATGTTCAGAATGTTTGCTCTTAGCAGCTATGTGAATGGAAGAAAACTTGCCAGAGAGTAGACAAAGTTGGAATGAGTTGTTTCTTTCCTCTGTAGAACTTTTGGCTATGTGTATTCTGAACATGGCATATGGTTCATATCCTAATCTTGTACTCTCACAGAGTTCATATTCCATACAGATGTCTACCCTATATGCTTGTTCATACGATCCATGAAATATGTATAGGCATATAAGAAATATTTCCTGAATTTTGTCTAAATAATTAAACATTATTATTGCTATTTTCCTCCACTGTATTAGTTATTTTCCCCCACCATATTGTTCAGATTATATATTTTCATGACAATTCCCTTAACTACTTTTAGTTTTCCAACTACATTTATTATAAATGTTGGTGAATCCTAAGAACTGAAGATAGAGTTGAAATTAGCACATAGAGAATGAAAATAGCATTAAAACAATTCTGTATATTGGTTCAATGCTGAAGATATCAGTGTGTGTGTGTGTGTGTGTATTTTTTCGTAGATTTTCACGGGTACAGGTATGCAGATCTAGGTATTCATGTCTTTTCCCGTGTAAGATTGAGAATATCTTCATGATGCTTTGGTGAGGTCCCACTCGCCATCCTCAAGCTGGTGCTTTCTGCTTCATGCCAGTGTGAGCATGGTCATTTCCCGTGTAAGATTCCCGTGCACTGGCATGAAGCAGAAAGCATCAGCCTGAGGATGGCGAGTGTGACCTCACTGAAACGTCGCCAATTTACTCTTAATCTTACACGGGAAAAGACCCGAACACACCTAGACATACATACATACATACATACATACATTACTTTCCACACCACTCTACTGAGATTTAATGGTTGAAGATGGAGTTGCAGCATCCAATACTATGCAGCTCAAAGCACAAATCTTTCCCTTTTCAACATTAAGACCTGATAGAATCTCCTAGAGAGAATTACAGGCATGGCTGACTCCACTGCTTTGGTTCCACAGCTGAATGGACATCTGGATCTAAGCCTAGTAAGCCAAAACACAGACCTATAAGATTCAGCATTAAAAACTCTAGTTGTTTTTCTGCAATTTCTGCATGCATGCCACTTTGCTTGGATCCAGGCTCTATGGAATAAAAATTCTGCTTCTGATGTGACAAAAGGAGCACAAGGATGATACAAAAAAATAAAATCAACATAAGAGAGCAGCAAATTGCATTATAGGAAAGAGAAATTTATTTAATTTTGTAGAGAACTATGATGGTTAAAAGACAGAGAAAATGGAGCATTGAGATGGAAGGTTTTGATTTTCCTTGCATGTGGGAAGTAAGCAAACTGATTGTAACTATAATGAAGACTTAATTCAGTTGGTAATGTTAATCTGAAATATTAACATTTGAACATAAAAAAGTTGGTTCCTGAGAAAAATAGAGAATTATAGTTTACACTCTAAGGTACTTGGTGAAGTGAAGATAAAACAGAAAACGAGTATTTATAATTGTGTCATGAATTTTGAACAGGGAACGTGAAATCTAGTTACAGAAAAGTGAGGTTTTTTTCATTCAGCATAGTTAGATTTCAATAACAAAAACGAGGAGGTTGACTGAAATTTAATTACATGAGGATAATTAAGAGTCCATCAGTGAGTTGAACGCAACTATAATTTCAGCCAAAGGCCAAAATGAAGATAAACAAAAGTAACAACAAGCAAAAAAAAAATTGCATTCCACATAGAACTCTTTGATTTTATTCAATGCAACAAATGTTTTAGCAGAAATGATTAAAGTCCTTAAAATACATTTCCTGAAGAACCAAGAACTATAGCAGCAATTGTAGTAGCAGCTAGATTACAGAAATAGCTACTGTATTTCATTTTATTTTAAACTGTAGTTTATCATATAGTTTTTCTCAACCTTGTAAACATCTAGCCTTTGATCACTGGGAGTTATGGTAATAAAGTCCAACATATATAAAAGACAGGAGAGAACTGCCAAAGTTTCAGACTGAAATGGTTAAATATACAAAATCAAAACTGCTATAAAATTTAGTGTAATATATTTTCACAATTATGCATGGCTTAATAATGTCCTGAAATGTAACATGAAACACTTTTTAAAATTATTGACTTTTAGGATGTGACACTGCAATCTGTCCCCCTAACATTCCAAGCCTCAATTTTATTCATACTTGAAATACTCAAAGTTACTTCTAATTTCTGTCTTCTTTTGTACATATGGTACACCAATCAATAGAAAATAGTTAGAGGTGTGTGTGTGTGTGTGTGTGCGTGTGTGTGCGTGTGTGTACACGCTGATACAGATATACTGTAAGGATGGCACTGAAAAAAAGGTCATATGAGCAATCTTTGTACTTATGATTGTTGCAACATCCCCAAGATCACGTAATCAAAATCTGGATGCTTAGCATCTGGCATATATTTATGATAGTTACAGCATCCCAGGGTCATGTGATTATCATTTGTGACTTTCCCAGGTAGATTCCAAGAAGCAAAGTCAATTGGGGAAGCCCAATTTATTTAATAACTGGATGATGCACTTAACAATTGCAGTGATTCATTTATTAACTATGACAAAAAAGGTCAAAAAATTAGACATGATTCATTTAGCTGCCTTGTTTGCAATGGAAATTCTGGTTCCAATTTTGATAGTAAGGTGATGATTACATGTATTGTGTCTGCATGTATATATACATTAACTATTTCACTCTATTGGCAGTCCCAGTGGAAGTGTTGACTTACATGTGCACAAATGAACACATATTAGGAAAAGCTTTTGAAGAAACTATGCTGATAGCCACTTCAACTCTTTGAGGACAGACATAAGTTGTTTTTTTGAATGCTAATATTTTATGGAATGAAATGTCATTCATAGCTAAATATTTAATAATGTGACTTCAAGTTGATACAGGGGTTAAACACTTTGTGTCTGAAATGTTTTGGGCTCAAAATGTATTATTCTAATTGTTCCAGAAGTTTGTTGATGTAAAAATGGCCCTAATTCAAGATCAAGGCATCTATTTTGTATCTGAAGCAGAACTGTTTCAAATTTGAAACACTTCTGCAATGGTTCAAACTTGAAACACAACATTTCCATATTGCAACACAAAGAATTCGAAATGTTTTGCATCTCCCTGTCTGTTGATGATAAAAATGGATATGATATTGTGAATGCTGCATCCAAAATAGTTTTTCCAGAGGAAAATAATTAAGGTATAAAGTCTGAACTAAAAAAATACAGTTTTAATTTTTTATAATATGCATACACTTACCACAAGATTTCTTTAATATTTTTACTAACTTTTTAAATGATTTATTTAGAATCTTTTTCATCAGGATTGGCACACAAAGAAAGAGCTTCCAGAAGGATAGCTATATTGCATTTTCTGAAGGGAAAACATGAGGAAACTTGTGGCATCTTAGAGGCTATTATATTCATTACTGCCTAAGCTTCATTAATCTAGTTCAGCAGATGAGAGCTGACTGCTGACCATGATTTAATATGTTTTCATTAGAGCATATTCAGTCTTTTATAAAAAAATATATAGTCCT
The DNA here is from genome assembly GCA_017656035.1 of Myanophis thanlyinensis. Lineage (NCBI taxonomy): Eukaryota > Metazoa > Chordata > Lepidosauria > Squamata > Homalopsidae > Myanophis > Myanophis thanlyinensis. The sequence goes on from JAEANM010000786.1 coordinate 9,049, forward strand.
GCCCAAGTTGATATCTGAGCGCTTCCCCTTAGGAAGAAGACTGCTAGATTTTGTTTAATAGTTGATATCACTACAGAAAACATGCAATTCCACAATGTTGTTCTAGGAATTACTTGAAGAAGTTGAGTCTATCATGTGACAATATGCATGCGTATGTGTTTCATTGTAGTGTAATTATTTGGGTACCATAAATAAGATATGGCCATCACTAACTATTCCTATTGATTTGAATGAATTTGAAATATTACCAATTTGTCCTATTAGTAGTTGTTAATGTATGATTTTTTAAAAAATAAGGTTAATATAGTCGTATTTTTAACTGTAAATTCCTCAGGATTATCACCAATTATATGATATTTCATGAGAAAATAAATCACTTGCATATTGATTTTTAAAACATTTGGAGTCAAACCATATCCATGGGTCAAAACTTTGAATAACTAGAATCAAAATTCGGAAAAACTGGAATTTATTTATACTACATTTTTCAAGATGATAAAATGGTTGATCCACAAATTAAGACAAATGTGATGAGGATAAAATGAACATGCACAGATAATTTTTTCATATTTTTATAATGTGCGATGGTTAATGTGGGATCACATAACAAACCAAAAATAGACTTTGTGTAATTTAAACTGGGGAATAAAATCATAGTTCTAAATTCATTATTTGAAGAGTAATAAACAAATGTATTGCTAATATCGAATAAAAAGAATTACTTTTAAGAATTAATCAAATTTACACAAAGTCAAGTAGGTGAAAGCAAATGATTTGAGAAAAGAAATCTTTATTTCTGAAAGGAATATATAAATTTGTATTAGGCAAATAGGGAACATACAAACAAAATATTTTACAACACGAACAAGAAATCACCAAAAGTGTAAATTATAATAAGTACAATATATTTAAAATGTGGCAATCAAAAATAAAATTTCTTAAACCCAGTTTTCCCTTTTCACTGGTTTCAGGTAATTTCTGAAAAAATTAAATAGCATAGAAATCTGTTGGCTAGAATGGGATAAGTTTTCTCAACTACATTATAAAAATACCTTTCTTTTTCTAATTACATTTATTTTTGAAACATTTTATAGAAAAATGTGTTCAGGTTCTTATCCAAATAAAATATAGTACAAAAATTCATTTTTGCTGCCTCTCTGTGCTAAAAGACTATAAGAAAGAAAGAGAAATGTGTAGGATAAGAACATACTTTATATGCCTTTTTATGTTATTAACATATAATATTATACATATCATATGCCTACTTGATGATTTCTGTTCAAGAAAGAATGGTTTCCGAAGATGTATTACATTCTAAAATTTCCTAATGGTCTATCTGTACATAATATTGATAGAAATACTGTAGCTGGTCTTAACTGGAAAAAAATATGTTCCCAAAGTTCAACAATGAATTATCAGCTTCTATTCCCTTGTCCTCTTGTAGCACATATTTAAGAAGTTGAATGATGGAGTTGAATGGTGGAGGACCTCCACCTGAATGGTGGAGTTCTCTGCTTTAGATTTAGTAAATGAAACTGCTTGTGGGAAGCCAGATACACATACTGAGAAGTGGGGGGAAATAGCACCAAATAAACAACCTAAAGTCTAAAGAAAATAATAAACCAATGTATGTCACTGGAAAAGGCAATAATTATGCTATAGGTTAAGAATTTAGAATTGTTTCACAGATTACCATTTTCTTATTCTGGTATTTCCCCTGTGAAAGCAGCTCACGTACACCATAGTACCTCTGCTTTTTTGGCTGTGCTTACATATGATGAATTAGGTAAATATCTACATACAAATAACTTGGATGCATATAAACTTTATACTATGCAATTTTGTCCACTGTTAGAAAACAATCAATTATAAACACATTGTTTTTGCCTGTCTATCTTATGTGTATAGGCATGTATATTTATATACGCACACTCACATGAAAAATGTTAGTCTGTATATATTGCAAAATTTTATAATGTTTTTTTTTTTTAAAAAGGTTAAAATGTAAATACTACAAGCTTATATTAGAAGAATATTCTTCATTTGGCAAAATACCTTTGTTAAAAGTATACTGAATCTTAATACCTTAAACTATAAACAATATAACAGAAAATTCAAAATTCATTCCTGAATTATGCATAAGAGGATGTTAATGCAATGAATCTTTAGCTAAACAGAAGTAAACTACAACAGAGTAAACATATCAAAAGGAAATAGAAAAGGAAATGTTTCGCTGGAAAACTTCCTTAACAATTTCCCTATTCACCATGCTATTTTCTCTTAACATAAATCAACTTACAGAGTGCCCTTTACAAAACAGAGAATAAAACACTAGCCTCTAAGCTTCTCTTTGCTCTGTTCTTACATTCCAAGTGCATGAATTACTTGGACTTCCTGTTTCCACAAGGCACTTCTGTCTACCTCCACACCATTATTATTCTTCAGGAAAAAAGAAGTGACTGACATAGTTCTGAGTTAAGTCAGCAACTGTTTGTACTGCATATCAAATTATTTCAACGATATAGCATTTGAAAGGACCACAATCCTTTTGGAGGCACAATTACCTACAAATGCATGCATGCCTTGGGGGGGGGGGAATCATTTTTGGCATATTAGTGTTTGTATTTAAACAGTATATACTTTTATTCATAGTTCTTAAGAAAAAATATTCCTAATTGTTGTTTTTATCATATTTTATAATTCACATATAACTAGGAATCTGAATAATCACAGAATCATCTATGCTTTGCAGAACATCCCCGGTTTCTTTCAGGGACTGATGTTCTGTGTAATGAATGGTTGTTACTTTTTAAATAAAGAACAAAGTGGATGAAAAACTTACTGATACTGTCATTAGTATGTAAACTTTTCTGCTACAGTGTATGCTGTGTTGTCATTTGAGAACAAGACAACTAGCCAGAAAAGATCTAATAACTTAGAAGTTAGGTTCCTTGCTACAAATACCTTCAAATGGAATAGAGAAAATAATGCTTGTTTTTTAAAAAAAAAATCACATAAAGTTAATGAAAATGGAGAGGAAAAAATCATTTTAAAAAGTACATTCAATTTTTTCCATTAGCTTTCTACATTGGTTCCCTCATATTCAGATTACTGGTATTTGGACCAGTATCTGTACAACAAACGAAAATTTCTCTCCCTTTAACAGTGTGTAGGACTACTATTGTACATATACAAAGTGAACAAATTGTACAATAAGCAATATTTTAAAAAAAACCTTAAAATAGGCAAGAGTGAGTATAAAAAGCACAATTCTCAGGTTTGGTCAGTAGTCACTGATCTCCACAGAAAATCTATACAATCAGTTCCTTTCTGCTAGATCTAATGTGGCAGAATCCACTATAATTAATATGATTTATACTAATTACTAAAAGGTGTATATACAACAGCAAGAGTTCTTTCATTTAACAAGCACTTTTTCACTATACTTAAAGTATGGGCACATCTATGTTCTTAATTATGCTGAATGTTAAATTGCACAATTCTTTGGGATTCTGAGCATGAAAAAATAATAAACATTCTTTTTATCAAGAATTTTAAAATGTTAACATCATTGTACTCAAATAATCACTTTAATGATAAAATCTGGAGCTAAATCTGTTCCTATTACCTGTTGCATAAGAGCAGACTGCTCCCCAGATTCCATTTGCTGATTTTGAATATCGTCATCACTGTCCTTTGGTTCCTCTTTCACCTTCAGAGCTCCAAAAGGTTGTCCCAAGTTATGCAAAGAAATGTTACTGCTGTCATCCCTGATGCTGACACCAACAGGGGCAGCTCCTTCTTCCTGCATCAAATGCTCTCCTTGAAGTTCTTCTTCAGCTTCTTCCAAACTGCCAGGTTGTTTTAATTGTTCTATGGACTTAGAAAGCATCTGAAATACAGAACAGGATGGGGTGAAAGGAGTAAACAGAGAAATGTAAAGATGAAAAGACACTCAATTCTTTACAATGGGATTAGATGAGCAATTTGTAGCACAATAATTTCATAAGAATAAACCACTTTAGATATTTCAAATGTAAAGGACTTAAACTGCAGTGGATAATGAAACTGAAATTTATATATTACAGCAAAATACACATTTTGCATTTGTTTCATTGAAAAACTACTGTTTACTAGAAAAAAAAACCTGTCCAATAATATATATGTGAGAAGTCCATTACAATATATACACAATTATATCCATATATTTGTTAAGCCAAGTTCATAAACAGCAAGACTAAATGGAATTTGTCAAGTAAACACCTGTCTCTCTCTCTCTCTCTCTCTGTATGTGTGTGTGTGTGTGTATGTTGACAAATCCCTAAGTCTACTTGCCTCTTGATGTCCTCTACCTTTTTTCACAAGGTTTGTTTTGCTTGGTCATAGTCCAACTATATTTAGAGGAAAATAAGCTAAGTACTTGTGTTTTCAAATTCTAAATATTAATTTTATTTTAAATCTACTATATTTATTACATGGTTTATAATAAATATAGTAGCTTTAAAATACAGTGTAGAGTTTTTCAGTCTCCTGTCTTTACAAACAAATGTGTAGAGACAACATTGGGGAATAATGGAAAAGGATTAATTAGTGTGTGTTTCATTAATATCATGTTAAATAAATTTCAACACCTTTTGTAACAAGTCTGAAGAAGAAAACAGATAATTATTTTTCAATTTATACTTGGCTAACTTCCTACTAGTTAGCAATATTTATATAAATGTTATCAGAACACTCTTATAGTTTTCAGATTGCATCACTATCATTTCTTAAATGATAGCACACTGACATTGGCTTTTTATTCTTTTATTGATTATAAGTGAGCACTGTGCAAAGTTGATAATCTTGGGCTGTTGGTATTTATGTTTAGTAGCTGCAATTATATATGACTGAATAAATGAAGAAAATGCAAGAATTAAAAAATCTGGTAATAATTTCAATCAGGACCCCAGATTTGCTTCTGACAACAATAGCACATTTGGGTAAGAGCAAGGAATAGCAGCATACTGATCTCTTCTAGTGTGATGATAAAACTTGAGATAGAAGCTGTACAAGGAAACACACATTCTCCAATTGCTTCCAAAACTACTGCAATAGATCAGGTATATAAAGGAACTAGTTGCTTATCTTTAGAATGGACAAGATATTCAGACATTTGAAACATCTGTTGCTGAGCCACCAGACATGGTTGCTGCTGACTGGCCAGTTGAAAAATACAAGCTAAAACATCTGTGTGACAGATAATCATCTACAGCTACATGAGTCACTGATGCTGGACCATCTGTAAAACATTCCATATGCCAGTTGCTCGGCATCAGGTGGGTTAGCCTTAAAGAGAATCCAAGAGAGAATGAGATCCAGATTACAGCGCAGTTAGGAAACATATTTATTTCCTCACTGTACTCCTTCTGCATGCTTTCAAGTTCAAAGTAGGATATTTTTTTTCTTCTGTGATGCATTATAGTGCTATTCTTGCAGACCTGATAAGGCAGATGTTGCAACCCTCATGTGACATCTGACATAGTTCATATAAAGAATACATTTACAGCAACTTTAGCACTGATACATGAAATAAATTCCAAGATTTTTTTTTGTAAACCTACATAAAAATAGATTTATATATGCAAGTGAATTTTCTGAACACGTGCATATATACACTCTCACATAGAAAGTAGGTTCTGGTGTCTGTTTAACCAACACGACAGTAATATTTTCCCCAAAACATGTTATCCATCACTAAAGAAATTTAGATCATTTTTTCTGCTGAAATGTCGTTCATTGTTTTGTTTTTGTTTTTCTAAATAACATTTCAGATTTACCAAATGTAACTGACCACTTCCTTTCCATGCAGTTGTCACAAAATGTCTCTAGCTCCCATTCAGATATTCAGGGGGAGGAATTCATATGGCTGTAGTAGGAAAGCAACTGGAGATCAACCTTATTTTTTGCAAGAATCAGGAACGCATTTATTTTTCTCCTAGCAGCTGTAAAGGACTGTGTGTTGGTAAGAGTGTGTTGTATTTGACCAAAGAGGCCAACCAAGCCATTAGACAGTCTCTAGGAAAGAACAAAATCCTACATTCATAAGATAGATAGTTAACCCTAACTCTAACTCTGGAAACTCCAACAAGATGTGTGGAATTCTCAACCAGCATGGAGGTCCATAAGTATTCAAGTTGCCTGATATGACCAATAGTGGGACACAGCAGGTGACAGGATAGGTCAGGTTATTGGCATCAGCTCCTACTGAATAATACTCCAAAGGCTATCTGATTACATAATTTTAAGATATGTTTGACAATTAAGAACAAAGCATGGAAATTTTAGCATGTATATTTCTAGATACTCAGTAGGAGGGAAAAATCATAACCCTCTAAAAGATTTTAAAAATCATTATCATTTGAAGCAGGATTGGCATTGTACTGTAAAGTATATACTGGTCTTCATGGACATTATCTGCAAATACGCAGATGCAGCCTATACAAGGTTTACTACTTAAATCTGTAAAGAACAGCTACAAACAACATACAAAGTTTTTTCTTAACAGATGCCCAAGGGAAAAAAAATCCACCTAATCATTATAAAAGACCAACTGTTAAACTGTGTTTTATTGTTTGTTTGATATTTTGTTATGTGTTCTGGTACATACGTAGCTAAATAGAGATAGACACTATCTTAACATTAAAGTGAGAAAATTCAGAATGGTACATTGTATCAGGAGAAAATAAAGATCTTCATATGCTTCAAAGATGATTTGGAATAAGGAGGTTGCACCTTCTGCAAACACACTTGTAACACCATTTATTAAAGCTGCCCAACCTTTTTCAGGCTTTTATGTGTGCCTGAAAAAATATGCAAAATTGAATTTTTGTTAAGCTGAAATTGTCAGGCAGCATCAATAAATAAAAGTGGAAAAGTGCTGTGCTCATTATCATGTAAAGACTGAAACTCTCTTTTTCAATCATTTCTGAAGCATTCACAGCTCTGGTAGTATCTATTCTAATAATTAAATACAAATTTTTCTAATTGCAGAAATTAGGTATTAGCTCTTAACACTTTTTAATAATAATACCAACTGTCTAGTACACAGCCCATCCAAAATTTGAAACAAGAATCAAAACCTTTTCATCTATTATCTTGTAACTTCAGTTAATAATTCAAATGTAAAGGTTTCAACATAATTAACTTTAAAATAATTATATTAAGGAATGTTGATAAAAATATAATAGAAAATATATGTTTTCACAGAAGATGCAAGCTGAAGGGATCTGGTTTATATTTAGGGATGGTGAATTGAAAATGCCACTCACAAACAATTTAGCACACACACACACAAACAGTGCCATCACACATATTTTTCTGTCTACATATTTCTACATTTGGAAACCATCTTTGTATTCATAATTTGCTTCTTGATCTTTATTCATAGCTTCATAATAGGAATATTATATTATTTTATAAAATCACTCAAATAGCTCTAGATATATTATAATTTATAATCTTCCACAAATCTATAATAATTTACAATTATATGAAATTTATTTCTGTTATCTATTTTGAATATTTTAACAAGAAACATGTGAAAGTCCATAGAGATTCTCAGTCATCCAGATCATGGTTGTCCCAAAGATGCTTCTTCAGGATGCAACTGAACTTTCTTGTTTTTTCTTTGAAGATGTTTTGCTTCTCATCCAAGAAGCTTCTTCGGTTCTGACTGGATGGTGGGGAATGGAAGGATTTATATTCCTTGCAGACAGATGGTCATTTGCATCCTTTCAGAGGATAGCAAAGAGGAACCTTTAGGGGAACTTTCAAGTGCTCCAATGACCATCTAAAATGACGCAAATGACCAGCTGTCTGCAAGAAATATAGTTTCTTCATTCCTCACCATCCATTCAGAGCTGAAGAAGCTTCTTGGATGAGAAGCAAAACATCTTCAAAAAACCAAAAGTAAACCAGAAAATCCAGTTGCCTCTTGGAAAAGCACCTTTGGGACAAGAAACATGTGAAGAGATAGAAACAAAAAGGTAGGGCAGAGAGTATGCAATCAAGCCAGCTTTAAGGAATTTAGAATTTTATTCATCATCTTAATCAGAATTATTTTAATATTTTCAGTTGAAAAGAAGTAGACATTCCCTTTGAAATGAATATAGAATTAAAATATGGAAATTTAATCCTCAAAAAGAAGTTTTACTACATTTTATGTGGGTGGAAAATTGATCTTTTAATCTGAATTTGAATAATCATTTATTTAAAAGTCCAAATATATCAGGATTATATAAATAAATCCTAATGTACAAGCTATTTGCTTATAGTCGCCTGACTTAGATAGTTCTTTAATAAATAATACAATATATTTGAATTAATTAAAACTTATAAATTTATATCTTTTTTCTTCATAAATCAATGTTTGCAAATTATTAAAATGCAAAAGAAATCAGCTTCCAATAAATAATATCTGAACATTTTTATTTTTATGTATTCTAGAAATTACAAGGAATTTGCATGTCCAACTAGAAAGAAAGAGGGAGGGAGAAAAGTTTCATTCAACATGAAAATCTAAGTAAACTGGTTATTGAATGCAGTACACAGATAAACTTTTCTCTCAAGTGTTAGCCTTCATAAAATATAAACTTTCCTGCTGTTTTGAGATTAAATAGCCACGTAGATATTCAAAGAGCAAAAGACCCAAAAGGATGAACTAATATGAACAAAATACTGTAGAGATAAATTAGACTGTATGCTCTCTGCAAAGTACTCTAAAAAGCATGACATAAATTCCTAAGGGACATAATTTATACTAGTCAGTTTAGCTAAAAGCAATATTATGTACACATCCATCCATGCATTTAATCACTTCTGGCAGTAAGCAGCTGTTTATTTAAATAATGAAAAAACATATAGATTTTTTTTTCTTCTTTCAACCTGAATAAAATCCATATAGAAAAATTGTCTTCATCAAGTAAAAAATAATATTTCATAAAAATAGCAATACCAAAGCAAATATTGCTATAACAACTCAAAAATATCTAGTGTAGGTGATTAAGAATCATGTGAATTACAAGATGGAACAATTATTTATTGATCATCTTGATTTCTTTACATTAAGAGTTCCATTCCATATTGTAAGATTGCAGTTCACTTCAAGGATTAGGAATCTGCCATACCATTCTAAGACTTTGGGATAGTTCTACAGATATGAATGTTGTTACAATCTTGAGGATGGATTTTTTCAGAATTGCTCAAGGCGTTTTTCTGACAAGAAGTCATAGGCTGTAACTTTAGCTGCTGACTCAAGATCAACTATTTGTGTTTGGTACTTTACAGACATGTGTGATACATGTCTTCTCTAGATTTATGTTTGCTCCAGAGTGACAGTAGTCAGTGATTAATCTAAATTGTCAGATTAGGAACACCATCCTTAGAGAATTCTATTATAAAACTTTTCTTCAATTTCGTATTTGTATCTTATAAAAGGATAGACGTGCTACAAGTTTTGTTGAACTGCTCTCAAACTATGGCAGAAACTCAGCTTTACTTCTCATTTTATTGTAGAACTCAGGCAGATGTTTGAGACAGACAAAGGCAAACTAATTGGCAATTAATTTGAACAAATGTGGTGTTCTGGATATAGAAATGGATTAATCTGGATTTTTTAAAAAAAATCTTTGGTATTAGGTATCCGTATTCCCTTTGATAAATGAATAAATGAGTAAGTGAATAATTTATAGTTGTCCTGAATTCAACTCTAACAGGGAAACCTCAGGAGGTCAAAAACTGTTTTTAGCAGTCTAGACTAGATCTTTTTGCCTTTGCAGACAATATGAATTTCAGTTGATCCAGAATACAATTTTTAATTTCATGTGATCTGGAATTGATAGAAATGGATCAGGAAAAGAATATTGAAATTCTATAAATACTGATTAAGAATACAATCTAGTGTGTGGCTGTTGAGAAAAAAAGGAAAAATACATGATGGGGATCTTCCATTCAAATTCACAGAATCATCCTCAGTTATGTTAATTCAAGGGTCCATACAACTTGAAATTTACAACAATGGAAGTTTGTGGCCTAAAAAATGAATAGAAAGAAAGGTTATAACAGGATTTAAATTAGGTAATGATGTGGAAGAAATTGGACAGAATGTTACAGTCCTTTTTTCTTTTTATCACAATATGAGGTGAATCTGAATCAGAATTATCTGTAAGAGAGGCAAAGAGGGTCAGATTGTGCTAGGAATATTTCACTTTTTTTCTAAGGTCAGGACACATAGAAAGGGCTGGGGTTTGAGGTAAGTTAATGATTCATTATCCTGATAAAAATAGTGAAAGTTTATGAATACCAGTTTGAATGGTATGGATTTTAGCAAATGAAAAAGAACTTTATCTTTAACTTTTATTGAATTTCTATACCGCCTCCCTCCTGAAGGACTCAAGGTGGTGTACAGCCTAATAAAAACATGAATATATACAATTAAAACTGAATTAAAATTTCAAATAAATACAATGGCCAATCAATTAAAAACCCAATTTAAAAAACGGTTAAAAATTAAAATTAAAAATTAAAATTTAAAACTGGTTTAAAACAAATTTAAAACCCCCATTAAGTACTAGGCCAGACCAGCCTGCTGAAACAGGTGGGTTTTTAATGCACGCCGGAAGGTCCGTAGGTCCGTGATGGTCTGGATCTCTGGGGGCAATTCGTTCCAGAGAGTGGGTGCCCCCACAGAGAAGGCTTGCACCCTCGGGGCTGTCAGATGACACCGTTCAGACAGTGGAATCCCGAGGAGGCCCGCTCTGTGGGAACGCACAGGTCAGCTGGAGGCTGATGGTAGTAGCGGGCGGTCCCGTAAGTACCCGGGTCCCAAGCCATGGAGTGCTTTAAAGATGAGAACCAAAACCTTGAATCGCACCCAAAAGGCCACAGGGAGCCAGTGCAGCTCGCACAGGAGAGGTGTAATATGGGAGCTCCGAGGAGTTCCCAAGATCACCCGCGCGGCCGCATTCTGCATCAACTGCAGCCTCCAAATGCTCTACAAGAGGAGCCCCATGTAGAGAGCATTGGCATAATCTAGGTGAGAGGTCATGAGGGCAGAAGTGACTGTGCAAAGAGTGCCCCGATTCAGAAAGGGCCACAACTGGAAGATCCTATGGACCTGATCAAAGGCCCCCCTGGAGACAGCTGCAATCTGATTTTCCAACAACAGCCATGCATCCAGGAGGACACCCAGATTGCAAGCCCCCTCCACGGGGGTCAAAATCTCTCCCCCCATGGCCAGCGATGGAACAAGCTGGCTGTATCTGGGTGCAGGAAACCACAGCCACTCAGTTTTGGCCGGGTTGAGCTGGAGCCTGTTTAGACCCATCCAGCTCTGCACGGCCTCCAGGCACTGGCCCATCACTTCGATGGCTTCATTGGGGTGGCCTGGGGTGGAAATGTACAGCTAAGTATTGTCAGCATACTGATGGAATCCACCCCAAAGCCATGGATGATCTCACTCAGTGGCTTTACATAAATGTTGAACAACAGGGGCGAGAGCTCTGACCTCTGAGGCACCCCACATATTAGGGGCCTCGAGGCCAATCTCTGCCCCCTGTCAACACAAATTGCGAATGGCCAGAGAGGAAGGAGGAGAACCACCGTAGCATGGTGCCTCCCACTCCCAACCCCCCCAAACCACAGCAACAAGAAATGTATCTTTGCACAGAGTGTCTACTTTCAATCATAAGCTATACAGATGGCTACCAATTTTTAAAAATTGACAAAATAACAACTAATGATTATTAGTCATTCTCACTATATCTTATGTCCTAGATCAGATTAATTCTAGGTACTAAAGTAGTAAAGCACTATAGTAATGACTGCTTGAAAGTTAATTTGGGGAAAATAGTTGGCTCCTGGGTGAAGCAAATATAGGACTTGGCAGATTTTATTTTTAATATTTCAGATGATTGAAAATAGTCTAGTGTTCATGGTGTGAATAGGAATGGCATATTTTACATCAGAGATACTTGAAACAGTAAAAGTTCTGTTGCAGTGTCAGTCTTTTGATACCTATGACAATTTGTTTAACTGGAACTGCCAGAATCCTGTTCCTTTTATTGGGCAGAATGGAGTTCTAAAAATTATGATCAAAGGACTTTACAAGGAAACAAGCTGTCATCTTGATAGAATTATATTAAATCTGGCAATAGCAAAGTATCTTTAAATAGGAAGCCGAGTTCAGGTTTCCACACATCCATTTTTCAGAAAATGAAGGCAAGACTCTCTGCTGACTTCTAGATGAGATGTCAAAATTTGCATCCCAGTTAAAATGCTTTGAGAAGGTTACTGTATTGCATCCCATAGGTATAAACCTCCAGTGAGAAGGGATACTATTTCCTACATCAAAACCTGGGTTTCTGATAAATGACAGAAGAAACTATCTGGGATACTTTTTCTCTCATTAAATTGAAATATTGCTAAATTGTTGCTCCAATTTACTTGCTTCTTTCTTTTTTTTAACAGTAGAAATATTCCAGAGAAATCTGTATTTTGGGGCTCTGTTAGTTTTTATAGTTATTATTCTAATCACTGTGTAGGTTTATATCTGGAACTGATAATAGAACTATAATTGATCCAAATACTTTTTAAACATTAAAAATACAAAATATTCTTACAGGGGGAAATCTATAATAACATAGTTTTCCCATTTTTTATTAATAGAAAATAGCAGGCTTCATTATTAAGACACAGCCAATGCTTGTGAAGTTAGTGCCACTCCACCTTTATTTTAAGAAGTTCTCAAAAAGTACTTTCACTAGCATGGTTGGTTACATTGCAGGCCAAAACCTTCAATGAAGAAGTTTTTATCTTACAGTGATTTGGATCAGTGGTGCAATTCAATCGGTATCACTACTGGTTTGGTGTACGATGCGACTGTGCGCCAAATGTGCTGCTACATGGCACCTTAAAATGAAGATTTTTCCATTCTGGAAGCTTCCCAGGTGTTTAGGAAGGCTGTGGAGAGCCATAAAATAGCTGTTTCAAGCAATTTAGATAAGTAACACTGGAAAAAAAATGCAGGGATATAGGATGGAAAAGGGCAGTGCCGGGCCAAACTTGAACATCACTACTGGCTCAGCAGAACTGGTTCGACCAGACTGAATTTCACCACTGGTTTTGGATGATGATAATAATGATCTTAATGGATTAATGGATTAATAGGTATAACAAAAATAATAACATGCCTGAAAAGATATAATATAATTATATAATATAATAAGTATCAATTGAAATATTTTTTATGGAAGAAACATAAAATTACTATTTTGTATCCTTGAGAAAAATATCAGAGAGATTCTGTCTTTCAAACAGTAATAAAAGATTGCTTTTCTTCAAGCAAATGCACAATGTCAAAACATATTGAGAACCTAGGAGCTACAAGGTATACCTATACCATCTTGATTAAACATATGGAACACATAGTATACAAGAAGCCCAATAGAGTTGAAGTTGAGTAATCAAAACATCCAAGTTGAGAGGTTAACATGCAAGGATCAGGTCTGAACTTTGAAGTTCTCTAGTCTTCATTTTTCCTAATTAAAATGAGATTTAATAATCAACCCATTGTATAAACTATATAGTTAAAATTCAGGTTGTGTCTCTAATTTGACTGGGAATTTTAAGAACATAGAATCATAGGAATGGAAGATAACCTAAAGAATCAGCAGCTCAAAGGGGGAAAAGTTACTTAGTGAGATGGATATAATATATTTTGAAATTATTTTTGACATATGATTATATCTACTATCATAAAAAGAGAAAAAATAATTTTAATAATAAATAAGTCCTAGAAGTTGCCTAAATAAACTTCTATATAAAGATATGTGTTAAAATCAAGCAAATGTATAAATACATTACAAAATATTCTTTTTATTCCAAGAATATAACATAAAATGATCACACAATAAAGGATGACAATGAATAACTATATTCTGAGTGTTAAGTACTTAGATTCTTTTTAAATGTAACAGAAATTGTGTAAGCCTAAATATAATGCCAATTAATTCCTACATTTTAGAATGGGACTACTTGCTAATTTCCAGTTTTTAGTTTTGTGCCATGTTGTTTTACATCAAAATTACGGTTTCTGTTGTGTAATATTATGCATAATAGCCTGTTTAGAAAATACATAGGTTATGTAAGAACTATGAAATCTCAGCTTAATAAGTGGAACTATAAATTATCATTGGATTTCATGCTGCTCTTCCAATTCTCCGAACTTGCATGTATGAGTATAAAGCAGAATTCTCCCATTCATGTGATTTGAAATCCTGCCTTATTTCAATACTTACAATTGTAATTTTCTAGTTTAGATGAAATAATTAGATGGTTAATTGAGTTCTGCTTTGCATTCAAAAGCTCTTGCAGACAGAAAAGAGAGGTTGCAGAAAAGATGTGTTAATATTTTTATATCATTAAGCCAAAATACTGTTGTTGTATAATCACACTCACAAAAAATTCTGATACTTGGCAACGATTTTTTAAAAATCGTGTAAAAGTACCTCTACTGTAAACTGAACTTATATCTAGCCATTTTTGTCTTGAATAGATGTGTGTTACTGCATTCTGATATGTAAGGTAAAGGTAAAGGTTCTCCTCACACATATGTGCTAGTTGTACCTGACTCTAAAGGACAGTGCTCATCTCTATTTCTAAGCCAAAGAGCCAGGGTTGTCTGATGAAGATTCTGTGGTCATGTGACCGGCATGACTAAATGCTGAAGGCACACAGAACACTATTATCTTCCCTATTGGTGTTCCCTATTTTTCTACTTGCATTTTTACATGTTTTCTAACTGCTAGGTTGGCAGAAGCTGGGGCAAGTAATGGGAGCTCACTCTATTATGCAGCACTAGGGATTCGAACCACTGACCTTTCTGATCAACAAGCTCAGCGTCTTAGTCACTGAGTCACTGCATCCCCCTGTTATGTACTGCACTCAAATAAAAACTTACTTTGTTCATGTGAATTTGTTGCTGGTACTGTTTCTGCTTCTCCAGAAACTGCTGATGCTGTTGTTGAATGACAAGTTGAGCCAAGGTGCTCTGAGGGAGGGGAGCAGACTGGGTTCTGTTTAGTGGCCTGTGTCGAGGTAATTTATGTGCAGCTCTTAGGCCAGGTGAGACGCTTTCATTGGTTGCCAATGGTGACTGTGGATGAAGAGGCCCTGTACCTGCAGGTCAACAACATACCTCTCATCAAAAGAAATATCAATGAAATGTAAAACTATCATAATTTTTCATAAAAGTGAACTAATTGAATATAGAGTTAGGCATGTATGATATTTGAATCACCAATGTATGTTGTTCTTTCAGACTGAAGAGACAATTTACTACAAACATCAAACTGAATTTAGTATCTGCAATTTTATTTATCATAGAGAATGCACATATATACCCTTGGTTTTAGTGCTCAAATTTATTTGCATAAAATGGGCTATAAATCTGGATGTCCAAATTGAACTGATTTGCTGAATAAAACCACCAAGTCAATATAATGATTTGGACAGTCAGAATTAATCTGGAACAATTTGCCTAAAGTACAAAAGAGCAATTTATTAATTCAGTATATTTCTGTTTCTTTATTTTTTAATGTATAACAGTAACCTTTGATATAGTATAAATTAGAAATGATAGAAATTATTACACAGTGATTACATTAATATTTTTAAAAATTCAGAATATAAAAGTTAATGAATTTGATGAAAGCAGAATCCTGTAGATAAAATGTAAAACTTCATACTTCTATCCTTTGTATCTCTTCTAAAAAATTGAATAACCAGTTTGCTGATCTTGGTAATTAATCTATATCAGAAATTATCTGGAGATAGTTGTTTGGCTTGGGGAAATATTTTTTGCTCTTTATGACTTGTCTTGGATTTACTGGAACTGAGTTTTTGGGAGAATAAGAGAGGATTCATGTTTATTTTATATTTTAAACATTGCATGATTCAGTGATAGTTGTATTCTATTTTGTGCTTAAAATTGGGAAAAATATACCCTTGGCAAGAAACTAGGGCATTTGGGTCAGAGTGTATTTTAAGGGCAAAATAAAAGCAATTTAGGGTTTGCAGGTGAACTCTGAACTAAATATTGTTTATCCTTGAGATAGTAGATATTGGATTAGTTCAAAGCAACTTCCTATTTTTCTCTACAATTGAATTTTTGGTTAAAAATGGAGTCTTTTTCCAATCATTCATTCATAATTACCTGTGGGTAGAAGTTTTTGCTGCCTCATTTTCTCCTTCAACAGCAAATGTTGCAGGATAGCCTGATGGCTATAATTTTGCTTTCCCTCTGGAACAATGGGCTGAGGACTTGAAAGTGAACTGATAGTTCCTCTTGACTGACTAGACATGGCTACTCCTTGCTTGATTGACTGCATCTCATTCTTTTGTTTTTCTGAAAATGGTGATGACACCTACAGAGCAAATGAAGAAAATATTAAAAAAAGAAAACTTCCAAATTACACACTTAAAAACCGAATAAATAAGTTTTTTAAAACTTTATTATTCCCACGGCAAAATTTAATGTTTTTATGTAGAGATAGGGCAGGTAAAAGACACATCTTCAGCCCTTCTTGTCATTTAGCATTCCATATCTGTATCAATTTCCCAAATTTACTCATCAGACAAAGAAGCTGGTAAAAGAAAAATACAAAAAGTAGGAGTTAAATGAATTAAATTGCCTTGGCATATACATAAATTGAAAATTAACAGATCCATGACAATTTCTTTCTTTACTTGAAATAACAGCAAAATTATTGAAGGAAAA
The DNA here is from genome assembly GCA_017656035.1 of Myanophis thanlyinensis. Taxonomy (NCBI): domain Eukaryota; kingdom Metazoa; phylum Chordata; class Lepidosauria; order Squamata; family Homalopsidae; genus Myanophis; species Myanophis thanlyinensis. The sequence goes on from JAEANM010000786.1 coordinate 25,865, forward strand.
TGTAAAATGAAGACTTTTTATTTCAACAGTATATATAATTTTTTTCTTTGAAATCATTCTGTATTAGTTTCTCTCTGCCTTGAAATAATGACCTGAGGGTATGCTAACACATCTCAGCTAAAGTCAGCAAAAGTACTCCTAAACCAGTCACTTACTGTGAGTGGAGGTTGTACTGCCGGAAGTCCTAAAGTGATGTTAGGTAAGGAAGGAGATGCATAGAGATTCAAAAGGTTCATTGATTCTTCATTGATGAAAATGCAATGTTGTGGAACCATATCCTGTGGAAATTTTTTAAAAGAGAAGATTTGTGTTTGGCTCTTATTGTACACACAAGAGGAAATGGAGAATTAACTAGTGGTATTCCATTGAAATTCTGATAATGAAAAACTTTGTGTCACAATTCTTAGAACACAATTTCACAATTATGGCTAGTAATTTCAAGCCATTGGAACATGGAATGGAAAATTAATCCACAGCCTTCTTGAAATTCTGACTTAATTGCCAGTATATCTGGACTGTGGTAGCTTTTTATTAAGTCTGCTTGTATGGAACAGCAAAACTTAGCAGAGTTGCCAAGTATTTTGTTGGCATCTGGTGTGGCTGGGTATAATAAATACTGCAGTCCTAGCATTAGCTGGGAATTGCCACTCTCTCTTCTTCATCGATAATGGTAACACTATTTATCTAAGCTTATATATTGTGCATTGGCTATTCAGTTCTAATTCATTCCATAGGGCTTGTAGGATATATGGTTTAATTTCAGATATCATCTAAAATACAGAAATTAGATAAAACAATTACTATTTTTTCCTATATATCTGAGATAATAAAACATTTTCTTTCATGATTTAACACGATATTTACTATATGTAAACAGTTTCTAAGCAGAGTCGCTCTACATCAGATAAAGCATGAAACTTGCTTTTCTGGGCATGCTTTTCTGACAGTTATTGCAAGTTCTTAATGAAAATGTTAATTTTGCCCTTTCCTTTTCTGAAATTCATGTTCTTCAACATATGGTTTACTATACCTTCTAGAATTACCTTTTTTTTGTTGTTATTGTTTAATTCTTCTCTCCTTCCCAGATTTTTTTTTTACACAATAAGAGCTGCAAAAGGTCTTACTGGACTTTGGAACTCTGGCATGATATGGTCCTCAAGGGAACAACATCCTTGAAAAAGAATACCCTCTGTAACAGTATGACACAGGGACTGCTTTCTTCCCAAACAAAAAGCATATGGCACTCCAATAATAGACCACCTCTATGAGGGATCCTGTGCACTCAAGCTTTGACTAAAATAAATATAATAACTTGTCAAGCATGTTGTGTAGAGCTGTAGATTTTCCTCTGGACAAACCTGGGATATCAATTAACGTTGGAAAATACCTAGAGTTAATACAATGCAACCTCAGACCATCAGTAAAGAATCGAACAGCACAAAAACACAGGATGTTATTCCAAAACATAACCTCCCTATAGCGTTTGTTTGGAGACTAAACGTATCTTTGACATCATAAAGAAATTGCCTATATATAAGTCATCCATTAGTATTGTATTGAAAACATGCAGCAGTGTGAAAATATTTTTAGACATGTGCACGTGAAAATAAAATAGAAACAATGACAATATATACATAAATTATATGCTGAGGCATGACAATAACAGTTCTGTGTGAAATGCTGTTTATATTTTATAGATGTTTGAAACATGCAGATGATATATTAGCTTGTATGCTGTTCTTTACTCAATACATTGTGTAATGAATAATTTTAATCTATATTTCTTTATATTTCACAACAGTTTATGTATATACTTTTACATATATTATTTAATGTATTTTTAAATACCAAGATTTAGGAATATATGATTACTGATATTTAAAACTAAGGTTTAAAGCTTGCATGTGTCATTAATCATTAAAATCATTTTATCATTGAAAAGAATACACTTGGTACTATCCAATTCATATGTGATTAATTCAAAAGAAATCACAGTTTCCTGCCAGTAATGGTTCATAATAGTTATTCTGAAATGGTGTAAAGAGCAGCACAGCAATATCCAATGGAATCTTCTGTGGTCAGTTGGTCCAGAAAATATCACATAACTTGTGAATGATAAGGAGTCATACATTTTGTTTTCTTGGATAATATAGATCAGAAAAAGCCACAAAATGCCAGACCCAATGAGAATATTCTGTGCAAAGAAGAATTCAGACAAATTATTACATGCATCTTTAGGCAAGGGCTGTGGTTTAATGATAAAGCACACACCTATTCAAAATATCCCAAGATCAATCCCTAGTATATAGGGCATGGAAATATTCATGCCAGGAATCCTGGAATACTACTTGTTTCTCAATAAAAATTATAATAAGATGGGCAATTATTTACTTGGTATACACAATAGAACCTTCTTTAATTCCCATCTGATATGATTTACACTGCCAAGTCAGATTCTTCCACCAGTTTTGACCATGGACTGATGATTGGATATTTATTCTCTGTACAGAGTATATGTGGCCTATGGTAAAGATAATTTTAAAAAGAAGGTTTTTCTTGATGTTCTGGTACATACTATCTTCCTGATCTTAGGAGTCGCCATTTAAGAAAGAAATCTAAGTTGAAATTCTTATGTAGTTTTTAATTAAGAAAAACCACATAATAAGTTACAGCAAACACACAGAGTACTTCAATAAAATCTGTTGTTTCTCTAGTTGCATTTACCTAAAGAATCATTTTTGTTTGGGAAGCTGAAATGGTAGGCTACCTAAAACAGGGATTTTGGATTGTTGTGCCTGCAAGATTTAAAATAGCAGTTTGTTCCTTAACTGCTAAAAAGCTGTCTAAAAAGATATGCACTCTCAGACCAGTTTCTTCTCAATTAATGAGGCCATTGAAGAGTTATGGTTAGGATACATGAGTCTACAGATATTTTGTACGCCTTTCACAAGATGTTCCCAAGTTTTCTGAGAGTTCTTAGTACAATTTTATACAGATAGAATGTTTTAATTATGATAAACAGCTACTGTACATATTTACATAAGTATAATTCTGGTCTATAGAAATTATATAACATAATATTACAAAATTATATAAAATATAACAGTAGAACACTGGGGTTAGGTAAGAATTTAATTTGCTATTTATACTCATTCCTGCAATAAAATAATTTAATGATGTGGATGCATGCATCTAAACTAGAACTCTTGAGAGCTACTCCTGTTGTCATAAGCAATTATGTTTCCCCAATTTATTTTCTAATATGCATATTTTTGATAGTCAGTTGAAATCAACAGTTCCACTTGAAATAAATAAATGCTTTAAAAAATAATTTCAATTTGTTTAAAATATTGTAAACCTGAAACGGATATAATCCAACTATCCTAATATAATCAATCTATGAATAAGCAGATTGAAAATATTTCCATACAATCAATATATATTTAAAACAATAATGGAACACAGAAAAATCTTTATTTACTAAAGCAGATCCCTTGCTGAATATAGGTTACTATTCTCATACCTCTTACTTCTTTAGCATCGTACGTACTATTTTATATCAAAATTATTTTTAGCCTAAAGGTAAAACAGATCTTCAGCATGCACGCCATATGTTTTACGTATTAAATGATAGCATTGTTCCGTAATTAGCATTTCAACAGCAGAAAATATAATACCATATGATATATGATATATGATATGATATGATATGATATGACATGATATGATATTGTAAATTATAAGTATTATTAAGGAAATGGATTTGTACCCAGACGACATATTGTTTAATGAATTATATGTTTGATATCTTAAAAAAAACTTGAATTAAAAAAAAGAAGAAAATGTCTTCAGACGCTGGCTCCCTCAGCCAAGAAATAGAGTTGAGAACCACACCCTAGAGTCAGACACAACTAGACCTTTTGCATGCAATTATAGATTATGAAATTCTTGTAACTCCAGAAATCATCACAATCAGAATATTTACAGCAGAACCAATCGGAGTGCAAACATTTAAAAAACAGAAGAAAAGTCATTAGATACACAGTCGGAATAGAGGACTGGTCTTAGCAAGAACTAAACCCCTGTATAGGAAGTCCAGAAAAATGATGACAATGGATTGTGCCCTTCATCCATGTAATGCTGACAGCTTCTACTTACTAAGGAAAATAGGTGGGAATATTGCAAGTACATCATATGATTGAAGAAAAAAAAATGGCATTGGGAAAATATCTGAAGGATAGTGAAAAAGCTAGTATAACAGGAAGGCTTACTGAGTACTGGAGTGACCAAACTGTCATACAAGGAAGACCAAATAAAGAACAAAAAAGTGGCATGGCAAGACATGGCCAGTACATTAAAAAAATAGCAGGCAGAGAGACAATAACAGAACTTGGCAATGGCTAAGAGCAGAAAAGTTGAAGAAAGACACAGAGGGGCTAATTCTGGGTGCGCAATACCAAGCCTTAAGAACAAGCTTTAAGATTACGTTTGAAAGCAGCTCAGACAGATGGCTCCCTAATTAGGAGGAGGAGGAGTTGGAGGAAGAGGAGGAGGATCAGACTTGATAAATAGTTGTTATAACCAATCTCAATTAAAGTAGTGTTAGGCATCCTTAAAGTTGATTTCATGGCTGATCTACCCAGACCTGTGGATTCCACATACAAAGGCCTTACCATTGCTTGTTCGATTTGAACTTTTCACAATATTTTGCAACTCTTCTGGGGTCCTTAAAATTTCCCTGAATTTCATCGATTTTGAGATATCTGTAACTGAAGCATCTAGAGCATTCATATACCTGGGATTGGAATAAGAAACAATAGAAAAAATATTATTTGCATGAAGTTTGGCAAAATATTTAGTGTGAGGAACATGATAGTGTTGTGTCATCAAATTCCCCCAAATGTCAAGCTGTACAGGTCTCTTAAAAATATGGCACTTTATGTACATCAACATTTATAGTACTAAAACCATTATATCTCTGTTGCAAAATCCATAATAACTACAGGCTTCCATGATATTAAGCTTACTTTTAAAAATGGGAAGGGAGGCTTTTCTTTCTCATCCTGTCATATACAGCTTCCTCAACCATAATTGAGCCTAGAAATGAAACCAATATGCGTATTTCTCAGGGACTGGGACATAAGTAGCTCTGGGGAGTTTGTCGTAACTTTGTATGGTCATTAAGCAACAGGATGTTAAATGAGAAGTATCTATATTGTTCTGAATATTCATGCCACATGTCTTAATATTTTTGTGTGTAGCATTTTTAACTCACATAATCACATAATAAAGTACATACAGTAATGTATAACTTTATAGAATTGTAAGCTAAACTTCATCTATCTATCTATCTATCTTGTTATCCAAACCCATCCAAAACACTGTTTTAGTCACAAGTCTCCTACTGCTCCCTTTAACCCCCTAGGATACTTTCGGCTAACACAAGTTACGTTTTGCCAGGGGAGGGAGAGATTGTTCCCCCTAGACAAGCAAGTAATCAAAGGACTGGGCTATAGCCAAATATCACTTGATGCTCTCTGAACTTGGTTGTCTGCTTGCATATACTTCATTACCTGACAAGGTAACAGCATCATTGCTAGTTGCTAGTATGTGGCTTCTGAGCGATTGCATTCTGTGATTGTTGCAGGGGGGGGGTCTTCCCCAAACCCTTGAAGGAGGCTATGGCCTGGCCCCTCCTTACCCCACTTACTGGACAACTTCTGTCCAATTTCCCAGTTTACCTTTCTAAGGAAAGTGGTAGAGAAAGTGGTTGTGTTACAGTTCCAGAGGGTTCTGGATGAAACAGATCTAGTCTTCTTTCAGTCCGGTTACAGAATAGAAACAGGTCGTACTTGTCAATGATCTCTTGTGAGAGCAGATGAGGTAGTGCATCCATCCTTAACCTCTTAGTTGCTTTCAGTACAACCATGGTATCTTTTTAAACCAGTTGTGGGGTTTGAGACCAGGTGGTGCAGTATTGTGCTGGTTTGATTCCTTTCTCAATGGCCAGTTCCATTCAGTATTGATAGGGGGAAAGAGGTCCTGCCCATGGCCATTCCTTTGTGGAATGCCACAAAGCTCAGTACTCTCTCCATTCATTTTTAACATCTCCCATTGGGCAAGATCATAGAATGGAATGAGACATCAGTAATATGCTGATACTCAGCTTTACATCTCCATCTCTGGTGATCCAAGTGATGCTGTGGCTGCCCTTTAACACTGCCTTTAGGCTCTAGAGGTCTGGTTGGGGGATAACAGGCTTCAACCTGATAAGATAAAGTGGCTGTAGATACAGTGGGGCAAAAAAGTATTTAGTCAACCACCAATTGTGCAATTTCTCCCACTTAAAAAGATGAGAGAGGCCTGTAATTGGCATCATAGGTAGACCTCAACTAT
>JAEANM010000787.1:2101-19537 GCA_017656035.1 Myanophis thanlyinensis
GGACCACACCTCTTTCCCTCTCCTGTTTGCCCCTCCAGAGCAGCCCTGGGTGGTGGGCTGGGCTGAGAGGGAGGATCACCTGCTCACTCAACGTTCCCTGGCCCTTCTCTTTCTGGGGTGGGGTGGGGGCAGGGCCCCCTGTGCTGAATCCTGGCCCTTGCTCTTCTTGTGCCTTTAAGCGACCACCTCTGCCTCTTCCTTCGCAGCTGGGGCCCAGATGACGATGGCAAAACAGTGGACGGTCCTCATCAGCTTGGAAAGGTAGGGAACGAGCGGGGGTCAGGGGGGCTCTGTGCTCGAGGGAACTTGCAGGGGGCAGAGCCCAGGCCCAGGATGGCACTTGGTGCCCCAGTGTCTGCAGGGCCACGTGGCTAATGAGCTTCCACCCTCCTCTTGGCCTTTTTCTGCCAGGTAACAAGAAGGAGGGGGCGGGGGTTGCACATTTTCTGCAGGGCCAGGGCGGTTCTTGCATCCCCCCCTGAAGGGCTTGTCCTCCACAGGCCGCCCTGCAGCATGGTGTGATTGCTGGCCGGAGGGGTTTCGGCAGCATCTTCGTAGTGGCCAGTGGCAATGGGGGCCATCACAATGACAACTGCAATTATGATGGCTACGCCAACTCCATCTACACAGTCACCATCGGTAACGGCTCAGCTGGTGGTGGGATCCCTGCTTCCACCTTCCTTGGGCTGGGTTCTCTCCCGTCTGGCCGTGGGGGAGGCCCAGGTGCCCCGGGGTGGTTTGGGGAGCTGTTGAGTCTGGAGCTGAGGCAGAATTGGGGAATGGCACAGTCCAGGAGTCCCCAAGCCCCGGTCCTTGGACTGGCACGGTCAGCAGCATGCCAGAAACTGCTCTGTGCAAACAAGTGAAGCCCCATCTGTGGGATATAGGCAGCATGTGAAACCAGGCCCCCTCCGGTCTGTGGCAAAAGGTCTCTTCGCAGACCCGGCCCCTGTGCCCAAAAGGTTGGCATTGGCACAGGCCAAGGGCCTCCAGGTGGCCCTTCACCCTCCCTGGAGTGACAGGCTGGGTGGGGAGGCAGCATGGTGGGGTTTGTGGAGAGCTCTGCCCCTCGCTCGCAGCTGCTGGTCTGACGTCTGGCATGACTGGACAGAACAAAAGGAGCTGAGTGGGGATTTCCCTGCCAGAGAGAGAGAGTCCGACCCAGCCGGCCTGAGGTTGCCCATCTGCCTTGTCCGTCTGGCCAGGAGGGATTCATTGCCAGGCTGAAGCCAGGCAATGGCTGGGAGACCTGTTGTCCAAGTGAGAGGCTGGGAAGGGAGCAGCATTGGCAGCCCAGAGCGATTTGAGCAGGCCTGGAAAAACTGCCTGGGAGCTGCTCAGGAAGCAGCTGCCATGGGGGTGCGTGTGGGTGTTAACAGGTTCGTCTTCCCACACAAGTTGGATTCCTGGCCATCGGAGGTTCCTCTCTCCTTCCCTCCTCCCACCCGTGGGTCTCTGGGCTCTCCCAAAGGGCTGCTGGCTGCGAGGGAGGCATATAGACCCTGGAGGCTCTGCCCCATGACAAGACCATCCTGGCTACCGATGCTGGTCCTGTGGGGAAAGAGCCAGCAAAGCCAGGTGGAAGGAATCCAGTCGGTTCCCGCAGGCCCCGGCAAGTGCCAGTCCCCCCTCGGGGTCTCTGCTCTCTGTTCCCCAGGTGCTGTGGATGAGATGGGCTACAAGCCCTTCTACGCAGAGGAGTGCGCCTCCATGCTGGCCGTGACCTTCAGCGGAGGCGACAAGTTGATGAGAAGCATTGTGAGTAGATCCTGCTGGAGCCGCAGCGTTGCCCATCCGCTCTCGGTGCTGGGAGAGGGGGGCAGTCACGGTCCGCCCAGGGCCAGCGCCTGGCCTGGGAAGCCCGGCTTTTCTGTCAGGCCCCTCAGGGTGTTGACGTTTCCTTGACGGGAAGGATTTCTCCAGGCTTCTTGGCTTTCATCTCCTGGCAGAGCTTCTCTGAAGATGGATTTGCAGCATCCCAGTTGCGGCTGTTGGCTCCTCCATAGCTCAGCCCTCCTGGGTTGGAAGAAGAGCCCCACCCCAAAAGGCAGACCGAGCACTCACCTGCACAGCTGGGAGTAGAGAGGGGAGGGCTCTGCAGATGGCGTCCTGCCAGGATTCCCTCTGGAACTGTTAGTTCTGCTTGGAAGCAGCCCAGATCCCATCCCAGCAGGAGTGGACCATGGGCCAGGCGGCCTTGACCCCAGGACTCCTCTGTTTTGTGAGGGGGAGAAGGGCCAGGAGCCCCGGGCACTTTCAAGGCATCAGGGCTGACCTCTTTGTGAACCCCTAGTTGGAGCTGCCCCCCATCCCCGCTTGGGAGTCTGGGGTCCTGCGAGGTAGACTTCCCTCTGGTGCCTCTGAGACAGAGCTGCTCTTTCTCTGCAGGCAACAACAGACTGGGATTTGCAGAGGGGCACTGGCTGCACAGAAGGGCACACGGGCACCTCTGCTGCAGCCCCCTTGGCTGCCGGACTGATCGCCCTCATGCTGCAGGTGCGCCCTTGTCTCACCTGGAGGGACGTGCAGCACATCATCGTCTTCACAGCCACCAAGGTGAGCTGGGCACACCTAGGCCCTGCAGCTGGCTTTCTTTCCATCTGCCAGAGCCTCCCTCCCATGTCTGTGGTGCACAGTCCTGGGGCCTTTTAATGAGGGTGCCCTGCTGCTTCTTTGCTGGCCTACCTCAGAGGGGGACCGCTCCTCTTCCTCCAAACTACCTGAGGCCAGTCTAGTCTTTGAGGTGCATTGGCAGCCGGGAGTCCTTCCCCCCCATGGCATCCAGTGCTGCCCCTTGGCACAGCCCAGGCTGTTCTCCCTGCCCAGCCACCATGGGCTTGTGCCAAACATGCCTTCCGAATCTGTGACCGGAGCCCTGGCCAGTAATGACAGCCCTTCTATCCGGGGTCATCTCTGGCCCCATGATCAGGGCCTCAGTGGCTTGACTGGCTCTCCTGCTGCCTCCTTCCACAGTACGAAGACCATCGTGCCCGCTGGGACATCAACCAGGCTGGGCTAAGCCACAGTCACCAGCACGGGTTCGGACTGCTTAATGCCTGGCGGTTGGTCAACGCAGCCAAGGTGCCCCCCCACTTCTGCTGGGTTTCAGGGGCATATTTAGTGGGGGGGAACTCTGTTTTGTAGGAGAGAGGCGGGCTCTCCTGTCTGGCTTGAACCCTCCCAGGATAAGGGTGCAGGGCTCCCTCCCTGAAAGCACAGCTGGCAGGGAAGGCAGCCTCATCCTTCAGGTGTCCTGGAAGGTGGGCAGCTCTTTTCCTGGGCGTCACTGGTCTGCCAGGGGTGAGGGTGGGGGGCTGCCTTGGAGGCGTCAGGAAAGCCAAATCCACTTTTGTTCCTCTGGCAGGTCTGGGAGTCTGTCCCTTATCTGGCCTCCTACGTCAGCCCCCTCCTGAAGGAGAACAGAGCCATCCCGCTGGAGCCGGGACAGTTGGAAGTCGCCTGGAACGGTCTGTGCAGGGAGGGCAGCTTGGGCACCCGTCTCATGGGAGGACTGGCCTCTGCCTGGAGCAGAAGAGGGGCAAGGGCTGGGGCAGGCAGGCGAACCCAGAGCAGGGACCCAAAGGAGCCGAAATGCTCAGCCCTGCCAGCGGAGGTGGCCGGCACCCAGGGCTGCGGTTTGCTCTCCATTTTAGGCAATGTTGCAGCTTCTGTTTGGCCACGCTCCGTCCACGCCAGAGGCATCCCTCCCGCCTTCCCTCAAGCTGAGCCAAGGAAGGGAATCGGCAAACACCTCCCTGGCCTGGTGGGCTCCCTGCCAGTTCTGCAGAGGAGATCCCTCCTGCAACTGGCTTGGCACCTGGTTGGCACCAGAGGGGCCTGGGAACCCAGTGGCCTCCCCAGCAGGCAAGGAGCGCCACCAGCCGGGAGGGTGGGGAGGGGGCTAGGCTGGAGGGGAGAAGTGCTAGATGGAATTGACTGGCCAGCCAGCCCTCTCTCTGTTCAGCCCAATCTCTTGGCCCTGGCTCCCCTCTGCCCGGGGCAGCCGAGTCTGGGTGGGCAGCGAGCTTCTTTCCAGCTTCCACACAGGAAAGTCTCCCCTTGCTGCCCGGGCAGACTTTCCCCTACAAGGAATTGCTGAAGCAAGACAGGCTTGGAAATGGCAAATCGTAGAGAAGGGGTCATGGTCAGGGTCAGGCCTGGGGGGAGGAAAGGGATGCTTCAGTGCTGCAAATCACAGCAACCCCTGCCAGGGAGAACCTTAGCAGGATGGAGCTGAGAGCTTCCCCCTTCCCTGCTGGGGGAAGGGGCCCTGACACCCCCTCAAGGAGGGTCTGAAAGGAATGGGGGGAGGAGTTCCTGCCCAGACAGTCGCTGGGAATCCGACCCAGCCTGAAGGCCAGACAGCATCGCTGCTCTCCCGCTTGATTTTCAGCAGCCACAATTCCTGGCTCTTCAGCAGCTGCCAAGGGGTCAGCCCCGATCCCTGTGAATTTATCCTGCCCCTTATTAAAAACGGCTCTCCTGGGGGCTTTGGGGAGGGTGTGTGGCAGTGTTGCGAGTTGTGGAAAAAGAAGCATGTGTTATAAACGCTGCCTGCCTTGCTTGCTGGGTTCTCTTGGCAAGGGCCCAGGGCCTTCAGAAGGCCTCTCGGGTGGGAGACCTTGCAGACCCCACATTTGGGACGTTCCCCTGCCCCTTCCTTAGTGACTGAAGCTGACCTGGAGCCCTCAGGGTTGAAGACACTGGAGCACGTGGCCGTGACGGTGAGCATCACCCATCCACGCCGTGGCAATCTGGAGATCCACCTCATCTGCCCCAGCGGTATGGACTCCCTGGTTGGGACAGCGCGCAGCATGGACTCGTGAGTGCCCGGAGTCTTGGGGGGGGGGGGGGGGTTGCAGGCATGCCATCCCATCAAGCACCAGGGAAGTCCCCCATTTTCAAGGCCCAGCAGCCTTTCTCTTGCAGATAAAAGAGGTACCTGGCTCAGTCGTGGGGGGCCAAGGAGAGAAGCCCCTCCCCCTTTAGAGGGTCTGAGACCCTCCTCCCAGCTTCTCTGCCTCCCCCACAGAGATCCCACTGGCTTTGTGGACTGGACCTTCTCCACGGTGCGCTGCTGGGGCGAGGAGGCGCAGGGCACCTACCGGCTGACCATCCATGATGTGGGTGAGTTTCCTTTCCAGCCGCCTGATAGGGGAGGGGGAGCAGGGTGCTCTCCCCCACCTGCCCCGCTTTGTGACCCGCATCTTCTTCAGGTGACGAGACTCTGCGAGCAGGCAGGCTGGACCAGTGGCAGCTGACCCTCTATGGCTCATCGTGGACCCCTACTCAGATCCAGGAGCGGCAGAGGTGAGAGGGCAGGCGGGAAGGCTTTAGGAGGATCAGCTTCCAGGGGCATGCGGAGACCCTGGGGGGGAGGGGAGGGGGGCCTGGGGAGTGCGCAGCATGAGGGGAAAAGCAGCTGGCCTTGCAGCTCCCCAGAACCAGCAGCCATTCTGGGCAGTGCCAGCACCGCTTCGTCCTCGGGTCTCTTCCTCTTGTACAACTGGCATCCAGCGAGGCTGCTCCATGTGGGGGGGGGGGGGGAGACTGTCATCTTGGGGTGACTAGCTGGGGGGGAGGCCTTGTTCCTGTGGTGGTCAGCAGCCCCACCCTCTCCCCCTGCAGGCTGCTGGAGAAGGCGATGAGTGGCCAGTTCCTGAACGGGGACTTTGCCCTGCCTTGCCCACCGGGCCTCCGGATCCCCGAGCAGCAGCCCTACACCATCACTGCCAATACCCTCAAGGTGATGCTCTTGGGCGGGGGGGGGGGATCTGGTGGGAGGAGGGAGCCCCCGAGCGGTTGCCATTTTGGGAGAGTCTTGATCCCAGCAGGGTCTGTATGGGGGTGCCCTACAGTGCTGCCCACTGGGAGGTGCTTTGCCTGAGCCTCTGCCGCTCTCGTCCCCAGACCCTCATGCTGCTCGGCTGCTTTGCCCTCTTTTGGACCTTCTACTACATGCTGGAAGTGTTCCTGACCTGCGACAACGTGGCCTTTGACCTCCCAGCCCGCAGCCGCCGGGCCTCCAAGAGCCCGGAAGGAGAAGGTCTGATGGAAGACACGGTGCCCCTGTGCAAGGAAGCCGAGGCCGGAGCCCAGCAACCGTTCCCGGGCCTGAGAGACCTGGAGGAGGGTTGGGGATCTCAAGGCCCTCACTGGGGAGAGGATTGCTAAGCCTCCTGGAGCAGGAGCAGTCTACCTCAGTTGTGGCTTGCTGAGCATGCTAGTGCTGCCTCCCTCTGCTCTGTGCTTTGGAGATCAACTGAGGCGTCTCCTATCCCAGCAGCTCCCTGAGAAGTAGCTTGGCTTTTCTCTGGTCACCTTGACTCTGCCTGGCCCCAAAGAGGGGATTCCTGGCCCCAGCTGGACACTAGGGGCAACGAGACCAATCCAGCCCAAGGTTGAGGGGCTCTGGGCTACGGCGGAGAGGGGCAGCTTCTGTGGACCAGGCGCGGGCTGCACCCAATGCTCCTCTCCTTGTTCCACCGCCCGGCAGGCCCTGGTTCTGCCAGTCCGTGGCCTTGCCTTGCACTCTACGCCAACTGGCTGTGCCTGGAGACAATCCCAGATTCTGCCAGGGCTGCTCCTGCGCTTGCCTGAAGGGCTGGGCGCCTGCCGGAGGGCCCAAATGGGCTCTTCCACCAGGACTCCTGTGAGCCTCTTCGTAGGACTTTCTGGGGCCTTGGCTTTCTCCCCCAAGGTCACCCTCAATCAAGCTGGACCACGTATTTTGATTTTTCGGGCTTTGAATGAGCAGCAGCCAAAATTATTCTTTTGCACTTTTCCAAAATAAACGGTTGTTGAAAATCCAGCGCTGCTGCTCCTCTCTCTGTGCCCCAGGAGAAGACAGGAAGGAGCTGCCCTGCTCCCCTCCCCTCCCCTCCTCCCCAGGCAGCCGGACAGGGGGAACTTTGGGCCATCTCTGGCTGAGCCCCCACCCCCACTCTCAGCCTCCTGGACTTGCCCAAATGGGGGCATGAGGCCTGGCCTGGCCTGGCCATGCCCCTTCCTCTGCCGAGCAGGGTTTTCCATGTTCTTCGAGTCCAGCTGTTCTGCTTGCCAAAGAGCGGAGGAGGAGAAGAAACTCAGATCGTAGCCAAGGAACCTAAAAGATTCCGTTTTTAATCTACTGAATAACCCCCAAAAAGTACAAAACAGTAGCTTTGTTCTGCGCTCCTGGCAGAGTTTTTCAAGAGCGGCTCCTTGGGCAACTTCAGCCAAGTTCAGTTCTGCAGTTGGGAGAAGCTTTCCGGCAGCCCCAGGATGTGTGCCAGGGCCAAAGCAGGCCAGGAGGGTGTGCGGTGGGTGGGTGGGTGAAGCAGGCAACATGCAGAGGCCAGCAGCTCTGGAGCAGGTTGGCTGCCTGGCCGGCTGTTGCTACGCAGTAATAGAGGCAGCACAAGTCTTTGGGCATGGTGCCCCTTCCGGGAACTGCTTAAGGGGCACGGTGGAGGAGTTCCCTGCGGATACCCCTGGCGGCAGAAGCAGCAGCGGGGCAGAGCTTGCCAGGCTGTTAGCAAGAGCGGGAAGACTGGCTGGCTTGGGGGGGGGGCAGCCCAGCAGCTGGACTGGGCTTAGCTGATAATCTGCCGGGGTCGGCCATAGCCTGTCATGCCTGCCTGCGATGCCCCTTTGTTGGAGCCCATCTGTAAGCCGATCACATTCTTGCCCTCCTTCAGCTGGCTCTCGGAGAAGTCCCGCTTGTTCTCCTGGGACTTCCTGGGGAGGGAAAAGGGGTTCACAATGGCGCCTTGGGCATCGGGTACTCTCCCCGGCAAGCCCTTGTGCTGTGCCCAGCGAGCCCAGGCTCTGCTTTCCCTGAAGGCAGCCTCTGCCGCTTGAGGCCAAGGGGGGCAATTGCTTCCCCCACAGAAAGTACCGGTACAGCCTCCCTACAGGGAGCAGTTGAGCTGCCCAGAGCAACAGACCCATCTGCTGCCACTTACTTCATGAACCACGAGGGATCCCCCTGGTAATGCCCATCATTCTTGGTCACAGCCAGGTTGCCCAAGGCCATGAGGGTCCGCTGGACGGCTGCCATGTCCTTGGCTGGAAGAAAGCAGAACTGGGCTGAGGACAGAGCCCCACTGGGGGGGGGGGGGTCCGCTCACATTCCCTGCATCTGTTGGGGGGGAGGGGGGGCTGGCCTGGCCTGGCCTGGGAACACCCCCTAGAGTGCCCCATGGGGCCTTTGAGGCTGAGGCTGCCCTTGTTTGAAAGCAGCCCCCCTGGCCCCCAGTCTGACCAGGAGAGAGGTCCACCTAGGGGCGTTTTGGTTTCTGCTGAAGACAAAAGAGCTGCTCTGGAAGATGGACTCCCTCCTGGACCCAATCTTTCTGGGACAAGGAGACGATCGCAAATTCTGGCTCTGGAGCAATGGCACAAGCTCTCCCCCTCCCCAGGTAGTAGCACCCCACCTTCAAAGAGATCGACCGTCTGGAACATGTCTGTCTTCACCACCCCGTAATCTTCGGCTGCCTTCAGAAAGTGGGAGATCTGCTCCATCTGCTTAAAGACCATGCTGGGGGGCGGATCTGGGATCTTCACGGGCTTGGAGCCGCTGGGATAAAGGCTGTTGATGAGCTTCCCGAGGACCTGCCGAGGTAGAAGACCACCTGCAACTCCTGCCAGGACTGGGCCTGCCCCCCCAAGGGTGCCCCTCCCAGGCGGGAGCCCCAGTACTCACAATGCCATTCTTCAGCCAGACTTGGAAGCCCAGCCTCCCTCGCTCAGGGCGCCCCACTTCGTTCCCACACTGGGCCACCACCCACTCGACCAGGCGCTCCTCCAGCTCATCGTCGTATTTCTTCTCAATCTTGGCCTGAACGTCTCTGCTCAGCCCAAAGGAAGGCCCCTTGTTTGCCATGTCTACAGGACAGGTCTGGGGAGGCAGCAGGCCAGGAAACTGAGGCAGCTGTGCTGCTCTGCCAGGGGTTGAAAGAGGGGAGGGAGGGGGGGAGGGAGGGGCAATGGGAGGCCACTAAGGCACAGGCTTCCATCCGTTCCCCCCAGACCTCCCTCCCCATGGGTGTTAGGCAGGGTGGGGCACAGGGAAACAAAACTTCCTGCCTAGCCTGCTGGCTTCCTCTTACACCATTCCACCCCCTTGGCTAAGTTGGGGGGCTCCTCTGCTGCTCAATCCCAGCATTTGGTCAGCCCACTGAAGACAGCACAGCTGGATGTCTCCCCCCCCCCTCCAGGAAACTGCACCTTTTCCTAATCTGGCAGGTCCGTCCCAAGAGCTTCCAGCCGCCCTTGTGCGCCACTCATGGCCCAGTGGGGGTCAGAGGTCTTCCAGAGCTGCCCCCTTGCCCTTCCTTCAGGCAAGGAGGCTGAAGCAACATTTCTGGCTCAGAGGTCCAGCCCCAGAGGGCTACGCAGCCATGGGTGGCAGTTGGGGTGGACCCGCTCCCACATCCAGCTCGGTGGAGGAGCAGGTGCTGCCCAGCAGGTGCCCTCATGTGCAGGAAGGGGGAGCGCACCACTGCCATCCTCGGTGTGCCCAGCCCAGCTGCTCTTGGGCCTGGTCGACCCAGGCTTGGCAGCCTTTCTTCCCCTGTCCAGGACCGAATCTCCAGACACTTCCAGCTGCCATGCCCCACCCTGGCCACGCTCAGGAAACGCCAGGGAGGTCTTGCCACCCCTTCCCTGGCTTCCGTTCATGGCCTCCATTCCCCCCCCCCCCACAGGGCCATCTCCTGGCCAGGGCAGCAGGACACCAGCAAGTCTAAGCATATCCCCGAGACGCTTGGCAGACCCAAAGAAAGGGGCCCCACCCAGGACCGCCGGCCCTCCTTCAGCTGCCTACGAAGGCGGCATTTTCCATCCGTCCTGCTTCCTCCTGGCTTTCCAGGCCCCCCTCTCTCCTGCCAAGGCACATGCTCAATTTGGACCAGGGAAAGACCCACCAGCCCCAGCCCAGCTTTCCACTAGAGCCTTGGCTTCCCCCCTGCTCTGCCCGCCTTGGGGGCTCCTCCTGGTGGCCTTTCTTCGCTCCCCCCCACACCCCTCCCAAGGCAACTCCTGCCGAATGGGCTAGAGATGCACTTACAGCTGTGGTGGCTCCGAGGCTCCCGAAATGCTGCTCTGCCAGGACTCTGCAGCCCCAGGAGAGGGGCTAAAAGGCTCCGGCCCTCCAGCCCATGACATCACCGCCCCTCCCCCTCCTCGGTGGCTGAAGCTGCACACCATATTTGGGGAAAGACTCCAAAGTCGAGCAGAGTTATTGCCCAAAGACATTCTCGGCATGCCTGAGTCCCAGCGGCTGCTCAGCCTGGGCTGGCCCCATACAGCCTCTCTCCTTTTTAGGCAGGGCTCTCCCCAGCCAGACGGGCCAGCCCTGACCTCACTCCTGCCTCCTGGATGAGGTCACTCGGGAGTTTTGGGGTGCAGAGGAAGGAAGGGCGTGGTCCCCAGGGCCACAGCCATTTGAAACAACCGGGGCTCCCCCCCCCCCCCAAGACAAGGTGGGTCCACCTGCCTGGCAAACGGGGAGTGTTTTCCCTTAGGGATGCCCCCTCCCCATCTCACAGCAGCTGTCCCCCCTTCTCCCCACCTCCATATCCAATTAAAAAAAGCAAGGCAAGGCCATCGTTTATCGCTTGCATCGGGCAGCAGCATCTGTAGAGATCAAAATGCCAATTTTCTTCAACAATGTTTTATACCAAGAACCGTTTCAAAAGAAAACCATCTCAGCCACAATCCAAAACCAGGAAGGGACAAATAGGGAGGGAGGGCCCAATCCTTGAGTGGGAAAAGAGGAGCACTCGGCCTCCGCCTTCTGGACTGGCCCCTTCTGATCCTCTCCTCCCTCCCCCCACCCCGCAGCCCCTGCATCCTGGTGACTATCTGCAGGAGCCCTCCCCCTTCCCCAGGAAACCGGGGCTGGCTGGCTTGCTTGGGGGCCAAAACTAGGGAGGCGCCCCCAGGGGCCACTCAGCTGTGTAGGCTTTCAGCCCCTCTAACCTGCACGGAGGACGCTCAGCCGCCCACTTCCTCCCCATAGGCAGTGACTACATGGCACCCAATGGGTTTGAGGGGGGAGGCACCCCCTCCCTGGACAATGCTGTGTCTGCAGCTGGTGGGCAGAGGGCGGTTACTCCTGTTCAGCAAAGAAGGCAGCTGTGTCCCGGGGGAGGCCCTTTTGGAGGCCAATGCAGGCACCAAGGAAGGGAGCAGAGTCAGTTTCCGAGGGCTGCCCCACTGAACTGGAGCCCAGCTGTTCCTCTTGCAGCCAGAGTTGCAGGCAGTGCTGGACCCCGACAGGAGGGGCTTTGCTCTCTGCTGAGAGAGGCAACCCTGGTTGTATTTGAACCCATCGCCCTGGCTGGCTCAGCTTTCGGAGGCTCAAGATGGCAACCTCATTCCTCTTGTGCAGACCCTCTTTTGATGCATTGGCGAGGGGTCAGCCCACAGCTGTGGCCCCAGCACCTGCCAGCAGGAGACCTGTCCAGTGAACAATCCTGGCCTCTCTGCCAACGAGTCTCTAGGCACATTCAGAAGACGTAAATCTTGTCACGCTGGACGCAATCGAGGTCATCATCCAGTGTCAGCAGGACCTACAAGCAAAGGGAAGGTGCCATCAGATGCCCCGGGAGAGGAAGGCAGGGAAGGGTCAATGCTGGGCAGTCCCTTGCACTTTGATCTGGACCCTCTGTGAGCTCCCCCTTTGCCCCCCCCTCTCTAGCCAAGTTATAAGCACTCTGGAGCGCTCAACTGTTTCCTTTGTGTTGCAACCTTCCGCAAAGGATCTTGACTAAAGCAACTGAGTGCAATAAAATATGCAATTGCCAAGGAAACAGATCAGGCTCTGGGCTGGGGGGCAGGATATGCACCCCACCCCTGGCTGGAAAAGGGGCTGCTACTGCCGGCCCTGGAAATGCCAGCCCGGCCCAAGCTCTCTGCCCAGAACTTCTCCCCACTCCTCTGGGAGGAGGCAAGCCCCGCAGCTCCCGGGAAGGGGCCGGTCTGCAGTGGGTCACGGCATTTCCAGCTCTGCCTTCACAGATTCTGGGCAGCCAAACCGGCTGGAGATGCATACCAGGAAGGAGCCAAACATGGCGATGGAGGAGAGGAAGTGCCAAACATCGTGGTCGTCGAAGAAGCCCAGCAGGACGCACTCCCGGTTGTGCTCTCGGGACTCGGCTGGAGTTTTCTGTGGAGAGCAGTGACCAGCCGGGCTTGGGGTGGGCAGCACGCCGGAGGAGCCCCCCTCCCAGCAGACAGGGCCGAGCTCCTCTCACCCACTGACTGCACTGCCCAACCCCCTGGCCAAGAGGGGGAGGGGGAGGGGGAAGGCAGACCAGACCAACCCCCCCAAGGAGGAAATCCAGCTTTGCCTTGCCTGGGTGCAAGCGGCCCCAAGGCCACCTAGTCCCCTGCAGTGGCTGAAAGAGGCCACAACTGTGCCCACCTGGCCTGGGGGAGCTCACCTGCCAGGTGCTCAGGCCCTGGAAGAAGAAGAAGAGGGCAAAGCCCCACACCACAGAGGTGCAGATGATGCAGAGCAGGGAGACTGGCAGCAGACGCTCGCCACTCCGGAGCTGTGGGGAATGGAGTAGTCAGGGGGATCATTGGGAGGTCCTGGGGAGGCCCCACCCTCTCCCGAGAGAGAAGCACCCCCCACCAGAGGGACCGCACCTTCATGATGATGTAGAAGGCAAAGTAGAGCAGCAGGTTGCAGATCCCGATGGCCAGCAGGTAGGAGGCAAAGTCGTTGGGGCGCATGATCAGCCCGTAGGCCGCCCTGGGGAGAGGAAGGGGGTCGGTGCGGCACCAGAGCAGCCACCAGGTCAACTGCCAGCCCCCCCAGTGGGGCTCCTAACTCTGCTACTCCCCCCAGGAGCATTGAGAGAGAATCCCCAGGGGGCTTCAAGACCCAAAAGCAGCCTCTTGAGACCCTCCCACTACAGCGGCTGTTTAAGCCCCAAAGGCGGGCAGGCATTCTTTGGTCCAATGGGGGGGGGAGAAAGCTGGTTGCCCCACCCCCACCTGGGCCAGCTGCTCTTACTCACAGAGACCAATTGATGAGATTCCCCATGACCAGCAACACCATCCGATCCTGCAGACAGAAGCAACGGGGGAGGGGGAGTGAAGGGGGGGATTGGTGAGGCCTCCAGGAAGAGCAATTCCTTCCAGGAGCACTTCGAAAGAGGGAGGAGCCAGCCCCACCCCCACTCACCATGTACATGGGCCCACTGCACTGCCGGATGCAGTCTGTGTACATCACATGGAAGATCCGGCGCCAAGTACCAGAATCTGGGGGGAGACGGAGACACTGAAGACCTCCAGAGAGTGTACGGTGGGCCTGTTTCATGGCTAGCATTGGCAATCCCCCTGGTGGGCAGTCTCACCTAGCCCCCTCCCCCAGAGCTCATAGGCAAGAATTGGCAGCTCTCTGCCAGGAATGGCTGCACCCCCACCCACTTCTCCGCTCACCCAGTTTCCAGCGGCCCATATAGTATAGCTGAGTGCTGAGCAGAAGCGTGGACAGGATGTGGATGACCGAGAAGACGATCCAGAAAGCCATGTTGCCTTTGCCAAAGACCTTCGGGGGGGGGGGGGGGAAACAGCCCTTGAACGGCAGAACTGGCAGGGACAGAGGCTTGAAAGGGGGTGGGGGGGCACTCCTTTTTGGGAAAGCTCCCTCCTCGAACTCGCCTCTTGAGGGAAGGGATGCAGTGCGTCTCTTGCAGGGGTGAGGCGTGTCCCCTCCAGGGAAGACGCAGTTCCTCTCCGGCTGAGTACCCTTCTAGAGGGTTCTCCTCTTGGAGGAGGCTGGGGCTCCCAGTGCCTCCCTCCCTCTCCCCCAAAGGATCAATGCCCCATGGGAGCCCAGAGGGGCTGCCAGGGGTGCCCCCTGTGCTCACTCACCACCCCCACGACCGAGAAGAAGATGATGACAGCCAGGCAGGCGTAGGCGCTGTAGGCACTGGCATTGATGTCTGGGTGCCTCTTCTGGTACAGCTTCAACATGCACAGCCCGGCAATCATGTACATGAACGACGTGTCTGCCACAGAAGAACCACAGCTGAGCCCAGGGACGCCACTGCTCTCTGCCTGGCTCCGTAATCCCCAGCTGAATGTTGGAGACAGACCGCAGGCCCAGAGCTTCTGGGGGCCCCCCCTCAGGCCTTGGGAGCTGCACCAGGTCACCCACCCACAGAGCCACTCACCAAACTGGAAGTTGGTGTAATTGGGGCACACGTGGTAGCACGCGCTCAGCAGACCTTCCATCATGAGGGCGGTGCCCATGGCGTAGAAGAGGCCAAAGTGTTTGGGAATGCCACACTCCTGCAAATGGACACTCTGTCTGAGATAGTGCCCACCCACCCCCTCAGCTCCCCTTTCCCATCCAATGCAGAGATCAGGCCGAGGGGGGCAGAGGGGAAGAGAGGCAAAGAACCCTGGGCCCTCTATGGTCCTGGGGAGAGAGCGGCCTCATGGGCAGGGACTGCCTCACCACAGCCTGCAAGTCGTTGCGCATCAAGGCCCGGTTGTAGCTGATCTCGCGCTGCAAAATGATGAGCAGGAAGAGCAGGCCCAGCAGGACGTAGCCGAGGTTGCTCAGGATGTTGTTGAAGGCGCTGGAGGGGTGGGAGGTATGGCGTCAGACCCCACGGGCCGAGGGGGCAAGGCAGGGGGCCACCCTCCCGGCTCCTACCTGAGGTTGCTCAGAGGGTGGGCACAAAGGAAGTTGTAGTAGCAGATGTCCTGGTTCCCAGTCACATTCACCACCTGCAGGAAGCAAAAGAGGGAGGGGCTGGCCAGGGGCCCAGGAGGGCTGGAGCCCACGGCCAAGGAAGCCCAGCTAAGGCTTAGCTTAGGGCGGGGTCTGCATTACCGTTTGGTAGGTGATGACCAGCTGGACGACCGGCAGGGCGTAGAAGACAGCGATGGTGGCAATGTTCCTGCAGTGGAGGGAGGTGGGGAGGGGCGAGAGGAAGTTCTCTGTTAGGAGACCTGGTCAATTGCCCTGGCAATGCGCAGCCAGGGGGGACTGTGGGGGACGCACAACCAGACCCCAGGCCCACCCAACTATCTCACCAAAAGTAAATCTGGTATTTCTTCCGTAACACTCGCTTATCTTTGCGGGCCAGATCCGCCACACACAGGAACTTCTGCAACAAACACCAGAATCTGGTTGAGCTTCAGTCTCCTGAGGAGATGCCAGATTCCCTTGTCTGCCCTGGAAACCTTCCCCCTGCGGAGCCTCCCCCTGGCAGCCTCTCCAATGGGGTGCCCCCTGCTGGCATTCAGGAAGAGGCTCCTACAGGTAATGGGGCAGGAGGGCACACTCAAGTTGCCCCCGGGGTCACACAAACCACAAACTTCTCTTCCCTCTGGCCCAAATTTCACAACCCTTCGGAGAGATACAGATACTCTCTGCAACCGGAGACCTCCTCAGCCATTTATGCAGGGCATCCCAAGATGCCTCGCAAGTCGTCTCCCCAGCCTGCCCCCCCCGCCCCGCCTCCCCTGCAAGCCAGGCCCAGCAGAGCCCTCCAACTGAGGGGCAAAGGATTCGAAGCCCTGCATTTTTTGCTGAGCTTTCCAGCAGGAAAGGAAATGCTGGAGCAGCGCCCAATCTCGGTCCTCATCTTAATCTCTGGGCACCATGACCCACAGCCCCAGAGCCAGCCCATTCCCACTGGGCAACCTTGGTGCGAATGACGTTCTTGTCCGACTCAATGTCGGCCAGGGTGTCGTAATCATCCTCCTCCACGGAGCTGAGCGAGTCAAGCCGGGGGCGTCCCATCAGGTTCTCTAGGGAGCGATCTGGAGAGGGTGAAAACCAGCGTTACAGCAAAGATTTGGGGCACCCCATGCTATGAAAATGCCAGTCAGCCTATGCCATCCAATTACTGATGGAGCTGACTGGAGCCTGCTGGCAGCTGGCCTGACGCTGAGTGGACAGGAGAGGCTCTCCGGGGAGAGGCAGGGCCCAACCGCAGCCCCCTCCCCCCCTGCTTCCCAAGCACCCTCGCCCTGCTGATTGGAAGCCATGCAACCCCCTGGCATGGGGAGGGGAACCATCATGCAAACTTCACCCCCCCCCAAAGAGCTTTCTGAGGGGCTGCATTTCCTCAAGTGCAGAGGTAGCTCAGAGGCCGGACATCCCGGTTAAACCCTGGGGGGCATGGAAGTCTTGGGAAGACGGGGCTCCCTCCCTGGCCACAGAGCAGCCCCTCAGGAAACCTTGGTTCATTGAGGGAAAGGGGGGGTCTGGCCTCCCACCGGCGGTGCCCTTGCCAGACAAGCAGCCCTTGGCCAGGTCTGCATAGGCCAGGCCCGAGGGAAACCCTCTGAAGCTGTTCTGCAGCCATTCCTTCTTCCTGGGGAGGCAAAAGAGCCACCCAGAGACCCTTGTGGAACAGCTAGGAAAGAGCCTGGACCAGAGCATGTGCAGAGAACACGCCTTGCTCCCCTGACAGGATCAGGGAGGAAGGGAGAGGCACACGCCTCATCGATCCCTAGTCTTTCCAATCACGGCCCATACTTTCAAGCTGAGAAATACTTTTAAAAAGAAGACGGCTTCTCCGCAGAGCCCCAAACTGAGAGGCCTGGCCTGCTGCTGGCCAAGGAGAACTACCAGGCAAGGGGCACAGGAAGGAGGGAGAGGCCAGACTGACAGGGAGGCCAGGCTCTCTCTACCCATTGCAAAGGCTGCCCAGTGTCTCTGCCGCTGCTGGCACACATCCTGCCCTTGGGGAGAAAGGAAAGAGTTACACAAAGTGGGGCCAATCCTGTCCAGCCCAAGCCGGACAACGCAGCTCCTGCAAGACGCCACATGCACGCAAGAGGCAGCCGGGCGAAAGGAAGCATCTCGTGTGCCATTGTGCCAGCCGGGTATCTCACCAGCGTAATTGGAGGAGGCCTCCGTGGAAAGTAGGCTGTCCGTGACATTCTCGCTGCTGGCAGCCGACCCGGTGTCTGCTGGGGGGGAGCGAGGGGACCCCCAGGTGAGTCACCAGCAAGGTAGGGAAAAAAGCCACCTGCTGTGTCCAGCCGGCAGCAAAGGGAAACGCTGCCATGCCCAATAGACAGGAACCCCCCCCACCCCCCCATCTGGCTGGGAGGCTGGGAACTCACCAAAGGACCCGTAACTCTGACTGCCGAGAGGAGGGGGTCCCTGGAAGGAATCTGGGGGGTCCAGGGGATTCCCTGCAACAAAAGAACCACAGTCCAGCTTGAAAACAGGGGGAGCCATGTCACGGAACCAGTGCCTGGCTGGCCTTGCACCAGCCAGCCCATCTGGAGGGGAGCTCCAAGAATGACAGTTCAGTGCAGATGGAGAAGGGCCCGAATGGAAGAGGTTTCTCCCCCAGCACAGGAAACAAGAGAAACAGAGAAAGGGGAGGCTGGCTGCTTACCAAGGAGAGAAGCTTGGCATGGAGCAGCATCCCAGAAAGGAGGAGGAGGAGGAGGAGGAGGAGG
>JAEANM010000787.1:19547-32253 GCA_017656035.1 Myanophis thanlyinensis
CGACCGGCAGGGGAAGATGGGCTCTTCCATCTGGCTGATGCAGACCGGAGAAAAGAAGAAATTTATAAACTAAGGCAGCTGCCTGATGTGAGGGAGATGCATGCTGTAGTTCTGAAACGCAGCTCTAAGCTCTTCAGTCTCTACATGCCAGTTCCCAGCCCAAGACTATCAAAATCTAAGCGTTACATCCGTGTAACATGCAAAACCAGCCACTAGGTCCTTGCAGCACCCTGACCGCATTTCAGCAGAGTCCAGCATGTTGTGCAAACCCACCATAAATTATGGAGCTGCAGGTGAAGCTGATTCAGCACTGGAGCTCCAGCAACTGAGAGCTGGTCCCTGCAAGAGTCAGACCCCAACTGGATTTCAGCGCGCACCCTCGCCACTCCCCACCGGGACTCAACAAAAGGCCTGCAGCTGTCAGGACCGTGAACACCCCGAGCAGAAGCTGAACAAAAGGGCAGGCCCACCCCTGGCCGCAGACCCTGCTGACCCCCACCTACCTCGCACCCCCTCATCAGAGCAGGGTGTGTCCACAGCACTCAGGAACTGGAGCTGCTGCTGCCTCCGCTTCTGCCACCTGTCAAACAAGGAAGCCCCCTGAAAACATGCGGTGGCCTTCCCTGGAAGCCCCCCCCATGTGGGCACTGAGTCCCCCTCCTCCCCAGAAGGAACAGGATTGGGTGGCATGAACGCTACCGCCCTAAATGCCCCCTTGCCCTGCCTTCCCATTCAGCTCTGCCACAAAGCAGGGCAAAGCCACTTTCTGTGCCACAACCAAGCCTTCGCAGCCAAGGAAGATGGGGCGCACGACCTCAAGGGGGACAGGAGCAGCAGCACCCAAGCCCTTCCCACCAGGAGAGGCACCCCGATGGAGACTCACCGCCAGTTCTCCCAGCAGGCGATGAGCACCGTCAGGACATAGAAGGACAAGAAGACACCCAGGCAGAAAAGGATCCCATTCACGTAGGCCTCTGCTGCAGAGCCAAGGAGACGGCCTCAGGCACCTGGCAGGCCTGGCTAGGAAGCCCCCACCGGGGGCCCCTCCCCCTCCTCCAGAGACTTCCCTCACATCCCCATGGCTGCTCTCAGCTGCTAATCTCAACTCAAAGGTTGCTGGATATTCAGCCCCCCCCAGCCCCTGTGCTACCTGCTACTTAGGTCTACAGGGGAGCCAAAATTCAGTGGTGGGGGGAGGTTGCTCTCCTTCCTTCTCCACACTGGGGAATATGCAGCAGAGGTGCTTGCTTACAACTGACAGCAGGGGTCACCACGACGTTCAAGGTTTTCAGCCGGTTGCCTTGGTCAACAGGCTCATCTGGAAAACACAAAGGCCAGGATCAGCTTGGCTGGAGAAGAGCCCAGCCGCAGGTCCCCTTCGCTGGAGATGGTGCAGAGCCTGGATTGCAGCCTGGTTCTGAGGGCCCTTCCTTCAGCCAGACGCCTCCTTACTAATCATGAGGGGCTCCCTGGAGGCCATCAAGCCCTGAGCAGCTCAGGTGAACTCAGGCAAGCCATCTTCTTGCCCAAAAGATGGGACACTGGACTAGTTGTAAAAGTGGGGGCCAGAAAGCAGAATGACTCTGGACTTCCAGGGCCTCTTAAAAACCTTTCCAATCTCGCCATGTTGCAGGAGAAGAGACTGCCATCTTGCCTTTCCTTGTCCCCAGGGCTTCCTGATCTCATTCCCCTTATTCCGATTGCACATCTGCTTTCTCCCAAAAATACACTGGTGGAAGTGACCAAATGGGATGGGGGGGAAGGGGGATCAGGGGAAGAACCCTGTAACACAGCCTCGCTCCCTCCCAGGCCAGATCACCCTACCGCACAGGTTGGCTCAGAGATCCCTCAAGTGCCAGGCACTATAGTCCCTGGAGGCCTTCCTGGGCCCTGCCAGTTAGCTGATGAAGCCTCCTTGATGTAAGCTGAACCCACAAACTGACCTCAGGCCAGCTGCCCCCCCACCCCCAGATACCTTTGGAAAAAGGGTAGTAATGTAAAGGTCCACCACAAGCTTCATCTTCGGTCTTTGCTACCACGACCACATAGAAACTGTGGCTGGGGAAATCCTTCTTCTGTGAAAAACCAACAAACGGAGAAAATCGTTGACAGAAGATCAGAAATAAGACTGATCTTCAGACCCCCAAGCTGGGCAGCTGGAGGCTCCTTATTCGCCTCTTCAGGCATCCTGGTTTCTACTCACTAACTGTTGTGCTACAGACAACACCTGGACGAACCCTCCCAAGACTTAAGTTTGTGGTTCAAGATGGCCAGTTCAGAAGCCAAGGCAAGGTGGGCTGTTCAGGCCAACTGATACCAGCACCAGTGCTGGCTAACTGATGCCCATCATATCCCAGACAACAGGAAGGCTGTCCCAGTCAAGACAGATTACCTGAACTGTGATGGCTGCCTTCTTGGTCATGGTCTGGTATGTGCCAATGAAAGCCACGTTGTTATCCAGATCATAGACGGGACACTGGGCAGTAAGAAAGCAAGCAGGAAGGGGCAATCAGCCTCTTGGGCCAAAGGAGGCCTGGAGCCTCATGTGTCCTATAAGCACCCACCCCGCCTCACTGACCAGAATGTCCTGGACGGAAATAACCGAACAAGGAAAGGCTGTGGATGAGGTCACTTTAATGATGGCAGAGTCCACCCCCTCCGGGAACTCGTACTTGAAGTACTGTGGGTCAAGGAGAAAGAGAGAGAGAGAGATCCAATTCAGGAGATCCGGGCTGGTGACACCTTCCTTTCTTGGGGCAGCACATCCAACCTGCAGGGCCTTCTCCGCCTGCCAGCTATGGTGGCTCCTTGGGGCCTTCTTGAGGCTGGGGAGCTTCTTTGGGCACCTCACCCAGGAAGTCAAGCAACCAAAGGCCTCATCCTGCTTGGAAATCCACAGCAGGTGCTCCAAGGGGAGAGAAACCACAGCAAAGGGGCTGCAGCTTGGCAGGCAGGCCTCCCTCGGGTCCTGCTTGACCCTTGGCCTGAGGACAACGGAAAGGCCTGTCCAAGCAGTGGGGTGAATAGGACACAACCTCTGTCCCCCTTTGACAGCCTGGTCCAGAACTCAGAGGTGCCCAAGCTTTGTCTGGGAAGGGTGGGGAAGGGGGGCCTCCTTTCCATCTGGGCAACACTCCCACCCACCTAGATTGCTGGGGAACCTACCTGTGGCTGGGCGGCTGTGGCGTTGAAAGTGAAGGGCTCACCTGTCCTGCATCAAGAAAGACCAACAGGGATGGCAGTTGGTGCAGGCAGGACTACCACAAGAGGGGCCGCATTGACCGCTTGCCCCCTCGGCTCAGAGACCCCGCCAGAAACAGAGAAGCTGCTGCTCCTCACTGACTGAGTGGCCGTTTTGCATGCAGGATTTTTTTCCACAACCCAAGTGCTTTCTTGCGCACTTCTGAGGCTGCGCATGGAGAATCTCCTTTCCTTCCAGGGCCCACCCGGGTTCTCCACCCTCCCCAAGGCCAGGACCTGTGCCGCACCTTTGACCTTTGCCTTGGACCGCCAGCCTGGCTCACCTGAGTACAAAATTCTCCACGCGGGAGACCCGCAGTTGGTAAGAGGCGTTGGTGGCCGAGAGGGTGGAGACGTCCACGAAGAAAAACTCTGTCTCGACCTCGCTCTTGGTTGGGGGCTGGCACAGAGTGCGGCTGACATCTTGGTAGAGATACTTCCTCTGGAACCTGGGAGGAGGGAGGGAGGGGAGGGAGGGGAGGGAGGAGCTACTGCGGGGCCCTACCCATTAGGGGCCACAGAGCGAGCGGGCCCCATGCTGGGAGCTCCCCTAAAACAGCCAGCCTTCCCTCTTTCCCTTAGGGGGCAGCTGGAGGGCCAGGCGAGGCCGAGGTGGGGCCAGGAGGCTGCCCAGATTCCCAGGACCGGCTGGGGAAGGGCGCCAGCTGTTGTCCCCAGCGGGCCCTCCCGTCTGCCGGCTTCCCAGCTGCGCCGTCCCGTCGGAGGAGCCCCGGCAGGCAGAGCGGGGCGGGGCGGGGGGGGGCGGGGGGGGGGTACTCACAGGCCCCGGAGGATTAAGGGCACTTGGAAGGAGACCACCGCCTCCTTCTGCCGCACCACGAAGAGCACCGGCCTCTCCTTCTGCTCGGACAGCACGTTCACCGACACCCGGACGCCCTCCGTCTGCGGGGCAACGAGACGGGGAGACTCAGCCGGCCCCAGAGCCCGCCAGACTCCCGGGGCCAGCTGGCAGGCGCGGGGCAAAGGTCGGAGCGCCGGGCCGGAGAAGGCGAAAGGGGCAACTCCCGCTCCCTCGGCCGGGCTCCCTTTTCGGAAGGCGTCGCCGCCGCCCCCGCTTCCTGCCGCTCGAGGTGCCAGCGCGGCGGCCCGGATGGAGCGGCGGGGCCGGGAGGGGGGTGGGGGGTGGCGGCGCGGGGCGGGGCGGGGCGGGGGTGCGAGGGCGGGTGGGTGGGGGGGGGGGGGGGGCCGGCGGGGGGGGGGGGGGGGCGGGGGGGCCTCACCCGGTTGCGCGAGACGCTGTGGTTGAAGGCGTAGATGTTGAGCAGCCCCTCGTTGACGGCGTCGCCGTAGAGCCGCTCGAAGGCCGCCTCCTTCTGCACCACGCGCTTCTCGGCCGGCCCGGCCGCGGCCCCGGAGAGGGGCGGCAGGGGCAGCAGCGGCAGCAGCAGCAGCGGCAGCGGCGCCCTCAGCATGGCCAGCGGGCGGCGGGGACGGCAGCCGCGGGGACGGGCGCTCCGCTCGTCTGGGCGGCGCCGCCGAGGCCGCGTCCTTTAAAGGGGAGGCGGGCGAGGGCGGGCCCCGGCGCCGGAGGAGGAGAAGCGGCGGCCGGCCCGCCCGCCCGCGCCAGACGGAGCGGCGCGGTGGCGAGTGGCCCCGCTGCGGAAAGACCCTCCCCCCGTAGCCCCCCTCCCGAATGAGACGCGGACAAGTCTGTGGATGGAACATCGAGCTTTATATGGAAACACGCACTAAACCAAGGAGCTCTACCACCAGTCATCGATGCCGGAGCGGATTCGTCCCTCCGGGGCGCACGGAGGCCGGTGCGGGGAGGGGCCGAGCGACCCCGACCCCCCCCCCCCACTCTCTTCCTGCAAAGCAAAGGCGGACCTCTCCCCTCTTCTGTCAGCCCCTCCCCGCACGCAGGGTACAAGTAAAAGGCAACCGGGTCCGTCATCTGCTGCAATAAATAGAAAGTAGGCAATGGTGGGACATCAAAGGACAGACAAGACTCGGGGCGCAGCACACGGGAACAAGATGGGAGGGGCAGCAAGGAAAAGCCCAAGAGGCGGCGGCGGCTGATTATATAAGCAAGTGGCGCTCCTGAGCCCTCCAATGTGTGGGGCAGGTCTTCTACGGGGTGTGAAGAAGCAGCAGGATATAAATTGTGGCCCCAAGGATGCAGCAGGGACCTCAAGGGAACCCATGGGCACACAGGACTTTCTTACTGTTGAACTCAAGTCCCCATCCGAGGACGCTGGCCACAGGGAGCTGGCAAACCAAGGCCTGGATGTAGAGAAACCGTTGGGCTACAGAGCAGCCACAGCTCATTTGGTGCAAGCATCAGACTGGGCGCAACTCTGCAGGAAAGTGGCAACCCTGCCCTCTCCAATCCCAGGGTGCCAACACAGAGCGCTTCAGGAGTGTGGACTCTTTGACGGAGCAAAGCCTTCTGCTTTTGTCAAGCTGGAGCTTGTGCTGGGAGATGCAAGGGGAAAGATGACCAGCTGGATGACCACAGACTGCCCAGGGCAGGAGCCTCAGGAAGACCTGCATGGTCAAGAGCTCATCCATTAATGAAGACTTCTTCCCAGAACAAATTCAAAGCCAATTGGGTGAAGTGTGACTTTCCAGAGACTACAGCTGGGGGGGAGGGGAGGAAAAGGGATCATCTGGGTGGTCACACTGCATTCCTTACACTGCATTCTTGGGTATCAAACCACATTTGGGGAACCAGGGCAGCAGACCCTTGCCCAATCTGGTAAAAAGAGGTGGAGTTCCTTCTTCACTGCCTGTTTAGGGATAAAATCTTTCTCCCACAATCTCACTTATCTAAGACTGAAAGTTCTTCCCAGAATAATCTCTTCCAAGTGTGAACTGAGGCATTACGCTTCAGAAACTTTTTCTAAAAACTTTGTATCCCACCAAGCCCTGAGAAAGAGGCTTCCCTTCACAAGGGACAGACCTGGAATATCCGGAGCAGGTGAAATGGCTGCAGCCAAGGGCCTCATTTGCAGTATTGTAAAACACTTGCACAAGGCTGACGCCCTGGGATTGGGAAGCTCAGGCCTTGCAAGAAGGGAAAGTCATGGGGGTTGGCAGAGGGGGGCAGTGCAACAATCGCTTGCTTTTTGCTCTTAAAAATGAGCATTCTGCAGCAGGAGATAACCTAGCAAGAAACGTCAGTTTAATCTGGATGGGAATGAGTAGACAGGTTCCAAGACCTTGGACAAGTTGAAAGTGTTGCACCAACACACCTCAGAGGCAAGTTTTTCTGAAGCCGACAACCTCCCATCCTGTTCCCAGCAAAGGAATCACATCCTTTTTAACAAAGAAATGAAACAGCCAAGTTAAATGTGTTCACTCACTCAACA
The DNA here is from genome assembly GCA_017656035.1 of Myanophis thanlyinensis. Classification (NCBI taxonomy): domain Eukaryota; kingdom Metazoa; phylum Chordata; class Lepidosauria; order Squamata; family Homalopsidae; genus Myanophis; species Myanophis thanlyinensis. Next base: position 26,120 of record JAEANM010000787.1, read on the forward strand.
CATAATTGTTCACATGCATCAAGTTGTCACAGGTAGCTGTCTCCTGGTCTGGTCTGTTTGTTTGCCAAAGCAAGAAAGCAGCTAGTATCACTTAAAACAAAAACCCAAATCCAGTAAATATAAAAACTCTTCAAACAACTCCAACTTTTAAAGAAGCAGCTACTTTTCAGTTCAGGGGGTGGAATGTGAGTGCAACCGATGAATTTAAGCATTTCAGCGCTGTGGACAGCCTGGACACCAAGGAGGCAGGAATGGGAGTGAGAGCAGCAGGAGCCAGCAGGCCGCTGACCAGCAGTCTCCCTCCATGAGTGAGAAACGCCTTAGGGGTGGTCCTGTTCCCATTAGAAGAAACTTGTTCAGGCCAAGTGAACCAAGAGGCCTTGGGACATCTTTGGCCAGCTACAGGCTGTGAGACTGGCCATGCCACTCTCCACCTCCCTTTCCAGTGCTAAACACAACACCCAGTAACATTCAACAATGGAAAGCACGTTGAGCGAGGATTCAGTAGTGCCATGGAAAAAAAGAACTGGGCTGATGGCGCTGGGATGGGGCGGGATGGGGAGGCTGTCAGGCCAGAGTTGCCTGTTTCTCTTCTGGGGTTTCCTCCAGCAGCTGCATGATGAGTTCATGGAGGGGTTTGCAGATCTTTGTGTAGCCGGCACCCGTTAGGTGCAGAAAATCGAACATGTCGTGGCATGAAATGGTGCCATCCGAGTGCACAAAGCCTCCATCCACCTCCAGCAGCTGGACACCGGCCAACTTTGGCAGGGAGGTCTTCAAGAGCTGGTTCACCTTGGAGTTCTTCTGCCGCAGAGGGTTTGGCTTCTCGCCGCGAGGGAGCAGGCCCTTGAACGAGGGAGGGGAAAAGGACAAGTTAGCAAGCTCCTATCCATAGGGAAAGCTCACTCCCAGCCCCACTCTGTCTGCTCTCTGGACATGGACACACATGCCTCTCCAGCAAGCTTTGTTCTTACTTGTCTTTCAGAACCAGCTATCGTCTTCTGGTTCTAAAATGTCTCCCAAACACACAGAGATGCATTTTTGGCTTTTCCACAGCCATTTTTTAAAGATTAATCAGTATGTGGAAAATTATACTGTCATGTATTGCTCTTACGCAAAGCCTTCCTTTTTCAGCAGAATATGACCATCTATCTTAAGAATTGCCTTTGTGAAAGAAATTATCTAGATGCTTACGAAAATTAAGCTGTCAAAAACAATGATTAAATTAGTGATTGTCTGAGGCAGACTTCCAGTTCCCTTGTTCAGCCAAGGTAGGGCTTCTCCAATTGATTTTCTGTAACAAAAGCCAGCAGCCTACCATAGTTCTTCTTATGATGCTTCCCTTCCACATGATTAAAGACAAATTACAAAAACATACAAATGCACCAAAGAGGCTACATTTACATACCAATACAATAATCTTAGCCTGGGGCTGCTGGGTATTGATCACTTTCACGATGGCCTCTATCCCACCAGCTACTTCCTCTGCTGTGTTTTCATGGTTGTTTGTTCCAACCCAAACAACAATGACCTGCGATTGAGGGACCAGAAGAGACAAACTGGTTTCAGAAGAAAAGGATTCATTGCATGGTGCTCCCATAATGTTTCAGTGCCTAGAGAACATGACAGCCAGCAGCTGTCCGCTCCCTTGCCAGTCACAGATATCAATCAGACTGTGAATGTTATAGCTCCGAATTAACATAGAAATGCTTCAGGTATAACAAAACCTAGCAAAGGGCAGCAGGGTATATGTGTGTTGTGTGTGTGAGAGAGGGAGTGGGGGAGGAAAGAGAGAGGATGAAGAGAATATTAGAGGAGGTTTCTTGTTCTTTTTCACAATTAGAGGCACCCTACCTTGGGCTTAATATTTTCCAATTCACCGTTCTTCAGTCTCCACAAAACATGTCCTGTAGTGTCTCCACCAATCCCAAAATTCAGTGCATGTAATGGTGAAAATAGTTCTCGCCATATCTGCAATGATAAATTTTAGGAATCATCCTTGAACAAAGACGGGGGATTTCAGGAATAAATTATTGATATAATACAGCATTCAGGGGTTGCTTAGACTAAAAAAGAGAACGTTTTTATTCAGGCTGAAGCAAAAAGTCCATCCTGGGTCATCTGCAATCCAGACAAGGATGGGCAACACTTAAAGCGTCTCCTGATCATCTGCAGACCTGAAAATTCTCCTGTGATGTCATCAAACTTTCTGGACTTGGAATGGAACCGGTTTGTCTTTGTAAAACCTCCCATGCTCATTCCCACTATGCAACACAACTAACACCACAAAAAACAACCAAGTTATGACACCGAAATCCAGCCACGATGCCCCCTGTGAGATTGCTGCATTGTCCCCCAGGGGCCAATGTCGCCCACCCAGGTGGCACCTGGTCTGCCCTGGCCACTTGTGCATCCTCAAACCGCTTGCAAATATGCCTTCAGGGTCAGAGATACAAAGACCAGTATTTTGCTTTAGGAGTGTTGAGAAACAGTCTCCAGAAGGAGCCTTTGCCCTGCCTTTTCAAATCAGAATTATCCAAGCTTTTCTATGGAAATCAAAAGTTAGTTACTCTTCAATTTAAAGCCTATGAACAGAAGAGGCGGAATGCTGTGCAATTTTACTAAATTAGGAGAAGGTCCCATAAACGGAGGGGACTTCCGCGGGAGGCCCAAAAGCTCCTGCCAGGCAAGGCAAGGCAAGGGGTAGGTACCTCGTACTGCTGCAGCAACTGGGCCATGGAGTCGCCCACGAAGAGCACGTCGGGCTCCTTGTCCTTGCAGTCCAAGACGAAGCGGTTGTGCTGCAGGGAAGGAAGGAGACGAGCAGCGTGAAGCCCCTGCCGGCTCCTCCGTCTCCCCAGCCGGTCCCCTTGCGCGGGCGGGAGGCTCACCTGGGACATCCACCGGTCGTCGCCCTGCACGTCTTCCGCTATGCGGGCCGCGGCCGCCGGGTTGGCGTCCCCCCGGCTCCTCCGGTCCCTGCCGAGAGACGGGAGAGGGCCGTGGGCGGGGGCCTCCCCCTCCGCCCCGCCCGTCGCCATGGGAACCGGCCGGCCAGGGCCCCGCCGCGCGAGAGGAGGCGGGCTCGGCGGAAGCTTGGCCGGAGGGGTGCGCGTCCCTCGCCCGCCCCGCACTCACGCTGCCGGCGACTGCGGCTGCCCCCGCGCCTCCATGGCGGCTCCTCGGCGACGATCCGGTCCGCCCGCTCGGCCTCCCCGCGGCTCCCACGGGCGCGCCCCTCCCCCGCCACGCAGCGCGCCTGCGTGATGACCCGCTTCCGCCGTCTCAGCAGCTCTGGCCGGAAGTCCCGCCTCCGGATTGCCTGTTCTTCTAGGGGGCGCCCTCTTGGGGGCGGAAAGAACGGCGCGCCAGATGACGTCGAGCAGCCTCCAGGGGGAGCCCCGGAGCTGCTGGCCACGTGGATGCGGCGCCTCGGGGCTCTCCGGCCTCTCCGTGGCAGGCAGCGCTTGTGGCCCCGTCTCTGAGCGAGGACCGGGCCTGGACAGTGGCCACGGCGGCCCCGCAGGCTGAGCGTCGCAGGCCGAGGAGAGGGCGGCTGTCGGCGGTGGGATCGGGCTCCTTAGAGGCCATCTAGTCCCACCCGACTGAAAGGGCGCCTGCCTGCCAGATCCTGGGCCAGAGGCCGGCGCAGCTTTCCGCCTGAGGAGAGCCGAACCTTGATTTGGGGGGGCGCCGAAGCAGCCTCCGATCCGGAGCTGGTGGTGCAGATCGGAAGGCAGAGGCCGGTTCAGCCCAGGCAGCAAGCCAGATACACGGCCCCGTTCCTTCAGCACCCCAAAGCCTCCTGGCAACCAAGTGTTTTCGTGGAACGGACAATAAATATTTGAAATCCACCCAGTTGGACCTGGCTACCCATTTCTTAGAGATCCGAAATAGCCGATATTTTAAAATTGGAAACCATGTAATGTTAACTATTGATCAACAAAGTTCCAAAGCAAGAATAAGTTTAATTGTAGAGTTGCCACTGTTTCCCTCAGTACAAAGCAAATACCTTGGTGCTAGTATCCTTCATGCATCTGCCTGCCATCTGGTTGCTGCTTAAAGGACCAAATTCCTTTCTATCTCCTGATGTTTAGAGACGGACACGTTAAAATCCTCGATTGTTTTCTGGCTGTGGGCTCCATCTTCCTTTGCCAAACGAGATGCCCACCCTAAGTAGCTAAGAACTGGATCCTTGTCGCTAGGATTAATGGAGAGCCAAAGATTTTCAAGCTGGAGATATCAGATGTTTGAACAAGCCTTGCTCCAAGGCTGATAAGTAAAAGGCAGAACTCTTAAGCTGTAGGAGGAAAAACCAAAATATTCAGGGTTGGAACAGGGAGTAGAAGATGAAACTGTACCCTGTACCCACTTATTAGCACAGAACATAGGCTTCTCTCATCCCATCCCCCAGATAAAATGTCTTATCTAGCCTTTCTACTGAGTTTGAGCCATTTGTCTTCAACAATTCCTTGTTGGCCATTTTTGAGGTCACAGCACAAAACAAGGCACAGATGACTGAATAAAGGAAGGTGGCGGTGGAATGGGAATAGCCAAATAAAGCAATGGCACAAAATATGCTTTTTCACTTGAAAGCCACAAAAGGTTAGCCATCTCAGCATGAGACAGTTCCTTCCTCCTCTTTGTACAAGGATTACCCTTTCTTTTTTTCAACAGGTAACCACATACCTGTTCTTTGTTTTCAAGGGAGATGATGCTCCAGTGTTACCACTGGCAACCACTGGACTGCTGGAGACTAATTCAGCTGTCTCCCTAGGCAACAGTTGGAAGGGAGCAGTCTTGGTAAAAGATGCAGGCCACAGATCTCTACGTGGAGCAGAGCCCATCAGCCATCTGCAGTCAAGTCCTTTAACTCTGGGAGTGATGTGCATTCTCCTTTTGCCCGCATGGTCCACATGTATAAACATCTGGACTAATTGTGCCGAATTAATAATGAGTAGTCAACATTTATGACAGATTAGAATTGCCATTACCATGTAGTTAGCTCTCAAATTCTGGAAGCAGTGATAATAGCTTTTTCCATGGCCAAGTCAAGATCATTTGGTAGCTATTATAAGAAGAAACAGAATGATGATGAGGAATATAAAATGGCAAGTTATTCTCCTTTTGAAGATCTGGTAAAAATGTGTTTGTCGTGAATCACATTCTTAAATTCTGCCTTAATCAGACTAGATCAAATGTCCCCTTCTCAAACATTCATACAAGGGGCAGGTTATCAACAGCCCTAGTGGCACAGTGATTAAATGCCAGCATTTCAGGCAAACTGATGGTCACAGACTGGAATTTGATCCTGACTGGTTCAAGGTTGATTCAGACTTTCATCTTTCAGAGGTCTGTAGAATGAGGACAGATTATTGGGAGCAATATGCTAATGCTGTCAACCGCTTACAGAGTACTGTAAAGCACTGTGGGATGGTATATAAATATTATGTTGATAGCTATTTTAGCAGATCTTATGTAGGGTGACCCAGATAGCTGCTCATCTTCTTTGAACAGAATCCAGTTAGGGATGGGGCCTTACAACAATAGGGTGTATGTAGTGTCTAGTTTCAGTGCAGCTACCCTTCTAATGAACTCAAATATGGAACTCATCTCCCCACACCTGTTGCTTGTAGAATGCCATAGGAACATAAGGTATGCTTCAGCAGGCAAAAAGCCAGTCTATCCAACCTTCTGTGGCCAAATAGATGCCTGGGGCCAGTTCACAAGAACATGAAGCAACACCAATTATCATTTGGCTGTGCTAGCAATTCACACCAAGATCTGTTTTGCTTTTCCTGTTGGTTAAAACATCACCACTTAATAAACCACCAACTACTGAAGTGCCTCAGATTACGAGGAAAACAAAATTTACAAGCAGAAAAATTAACATCAACAATTATAATAAACAAGTCTGTTTAAAATTTATATGTAAGGTCTTTTAAACAGCTAGCAAAGTGGCCAACTTCCTCAACTTTAGGGAATGAATTTGAAAGTACTGGGAAACTGGAATACAGTACTAAAACCAGTTTCCGTTGACAGCTGTATCCTTCAGCTGTATATTTCCACCCCGAACCACCCCAACGAAGCCGTCGAAGTGATGGGCCGTTGCCTGGAGGCCGTGCGGAATTGGA
>JAEANM010000788.1:0-32243 GCA_017656035.1 Myanophis thanlyinensis
CTGGTTAAGTGTCCGTATTGCTTGTGGAAAGAAACTTTTCCTCATTCTTTCTGTGTTTGCCTTCAGGGAGCGAAAACACTCCCTGAAATGTATAGAATACTTTAGTGAATACTTTTTTAAAAATTTGTGACTAAACTTCTGACAAGATGCAAGGTGCAATATTTGAGTAGCACAATAGTCAGTGTCTCTTAAGAGGTAGTCTTTGGCCTAAATTTTATGAAACTAAAACTACTGTTCTCAAGAGGATGAAAAACTGAAATATGCCCAATCACAATTATCTTCTCTACAATATAATCTAAAACCCAGGTAAGTAGATATATGTAACTTGCTTAGGTTGTAGCGATTTTATTTGACATTTTCTATGTGTGATTGCTGCCTTCCTTTGTTGATCCCAATTTCTTATTTTCTCAGATTATCTCCTTTTTTGATCTATGGAAAGTGAGAGCATATATGAATAGACCAGAAGATAACAGGTCCTTGTCTACTTTTGAGTCTGGCTCCCTGAATCACCAGCTGACAGTGGATCTCAAAAAAAGATTTCCTTACCCTCAAATTAGAATATTTTAACAATTAAATCTTGGATCAAGTTTTAATTCTGTCATACAAACAAATTTTACTGCACAATCTCCATCCTCCATGAACATTAAAACCAGATCAAAAACCTTTTGTCACCAACATCTAATTCTATAAAGTGGTCCAGAAATGTAGATAGTTCTTGACTTACAATCACAACTAAACTCAAAATTTATGTTGATAAACGACACGTTAAGTGAGTTTTGCCCCATTGTACAACTTTTCTTGCCATAGTTGCTAAGTATATCATTGCAGTTGTTAAATTAGTAATATGGTTGTTACATGAATCTGGTTTTCCCCTTTGCTTGTCAAAATAATGCAAAAGGTGATCACGTAATCCCGGGACATTGAAACCGTCATAAATGTGAGTCAGCTGTCAAGCATCAAAATGTAAATCACGTGCACTATGGGGATGCTGCAACAGTTGTAAATGTCAAAAATGGTCATAAGCACTTTTTTTCAGTGATGTTGTAACTTTGAATGGTCACTAAATGAAGTAAGTTGAGAAATATCTTACTAAAGTAAGTTGAGAAATATCTATACTATGAATCTCCTTCCCCAATCTAATGTTCTCTTGGTATTGGATTTCGCTTTCATCTAGAACAGAGGTGTCAAACTCAATTTCATTGAGGGATGTATCAGGGTTGTGTTTGACCTTGGGGGGCCGGAGTGGGTGTGGCCAGCTCAATGTAACTTGTGTTGGGGATGCCTGTAGGCTCGAGCGCTCTGTCAGTGAAAATGGGCTCCCAAACTCTGTTTTTGGTTGCAACGGCCTCCTAAAACCCTCTGCCAGCAAAAATGGAGCTCAGGAGCTCCGTTTTTTCTGGCAAAAGCACCATGGGCTGGTCCTTTGCTATTTCCAAGGAGATCCCACGGGCCAGATCTAAGCACCCATGGGCCGTATCCAGCCCCTGGGCCTTGAGTTTGACACTCCTGATCTAGAAGCTCTGGGAGTTATAGTTTCACTTGAAGGCATTTTATGATTAAAATGACAAAAAATATGTCACAAATGGAAAATAGGACCTTGTGTCAGTATAGCCTGATGTTGAACACAAATATATACTGTACATCACAGTGTCATAATGTTACAATGCAAGTTGCATCAGATAAGTTACCTCTTCCCTTGCCTAAGGATTCCAATACTCTTGAAGATTTACCTAAAATTTGTAGGACAGTGGCAGGAAAAGTGGTAAAGAAAATACTTTACTCCTCAACTTTTTGGACTACTTATATGCAATATGTTCCACTGAATCTCAAGCATATCTTTTTAAAAACATTACACACAATATAATATTACTAGTATTCTCATTACTCTAAGTAATACTTAAGATAATGTGTCAAAACCTATATGAGTCAGTGTCTTCTTCATTCTGTAAAAGCACAGCACTATAACAAAATATTTTACTGTCCAGTAATAAACTATTGGAGAAAATATCTCAAGCATATCATTAATCTTCTTTGTACATAATGGAATACACATTTTCATCCATTTTATCTGTCAGTCTCAATCTCTACTTATGCAAATGATTCAATAGCAAAGAAATTTCTGGAGAGATGTTCTAAGATATCTATCCAAGGACAACAAAATGCACAGATTCATTAATGCATTAAGTATACCTAACCTGAAAACTGTCAATATAACTTGCATAGAGTGGTTGTTCTGAAGGAATATGTCAATCACACTTACAAAGTGCTTTCAGCTTTAATTCATTCCACTATTATCCATTTAAAATAATGCTGTTTCAATAGTATACATTCCATATTACAACTGCTAAATACCTGCTAAAACACCGTAATATTTAACCACTCTTGGCATTGTATGTTTTATTACATAGATGTTGGGTCAGTTCATTCTATTATTTTAGTTTGCCTAAAAGCTTCAGGTCAACCAGCTACATAGTGCCCTATGGCTGGATTTACAATGGGAAGCCAAATTCAAAGGAGCAGATCATGTCTTAGAACAAGGGTGCTGCACGTGCAATACCTAGAGCACCTTCACCAAGGTGATCTCAGTTACTATAATTTTGAATTAGGAAACACATAAAAGCTATCCGGCAAACCCTAAAGTAAGGAATATTATTTATTTTTTTTTAAAAGAAATGATTTAGTCCTATCTGTTTTGCAGCTCCCCCAAATCAAAGTATGTCCCTTATCCATTAAAAGGCTGCCCCTTACTGTCCTAGTATGTTGTATAAATTATCATTTATTCATAGTTAATTATAGTTAAATCAAAATGGAAATCTAGTCTATATTGTAGCAACTTGTCCTCAAAACATATAGTGACTCAGAATATTGCCATGACTTAAGTATCCTATACACTGATGCAATTCAACCGGCTCCACTACTGGTTTGGTGTCTGTGTGCTTTGCTGCCACATGGCATTTTAAACAACAAATTTTCCATTCCAGAGGCTTTCCAACAGCTGTTCTGCGCAACTCAGGTGAGTAAAAATCTCAAAATTGGAGGGAATATAGGGTAGAATATAGGGCAGAAAAGAGCACAGGTGGGTGGGAGGGCCCAAACATCGACAGGAACAGGTGGGCGAGGCCAAGCTTCATCACCGCTAGCGATACGACAGAACCGATGCATACCGGCTGAAGTTCACCAGATCCTATACCTCGATGGATTTAGTCAAATCAATCTGATGATCCTCACTGCATCATTTGGCAATGTGTGAATTTTATATACTTACTGGTGGTGGGAATAAGCTATCCTAAACAACCTGACATTGTATTACATGTAGTCCTCAATTTATGATCATAATGGAGCCTTACAACTATTGTCACAAATTATAGTCATTAAACAAGGTACCAATGTGACCATCTAGTTTAATAACATCAATCCCTGCTCTCCCCACTGTGATTGTTGTGACCGTGTGGGTTGTTAAGTGGAGCATCAGGGGTAGGACAGGCCTTGAGAAGCCTAGCACAATCATAAGCTGGACTGTAGCATCTTGCCTATCTGCTCAAAAGTATGCTGTTTTTAATGTCCCTTTTTTTGTAGCCAGATGCACTGCATAACCATTTTTGTGTTTTCCCCCTCAAAGTACAGGTCAAATCACCCAAATGGTGATCTTTTCTTTGCAAAGAAAATTGCTATTGAATACCCCATTTAATAAATGAACACACTACATATTTTTGAAGAAGTGATTTATGCCATCTTGTCTCTTCACTTGAAGGAGCTTGGGTTTTTTTACATTGTTGCTACATATAGAATTGTGTGGACTGAGCTGCCCACTCTGCTTACACCTTCTCCAAATAGCCCTTCTAAGTGGGGAACTTCTCATTGGGACAATAAATTGAAAACTGACAGAATCAGTGTTCTACAGCTAGAGATCTTACAGAAATATTATCTGCTTTCACTTTGCTGATTAAGACTGAAGGAGGAAATTACCTAAAATTTCTTTCCCAGATGCTTGCAAGAAAAGTTAATGATGCATCTATTATTCTCTTTCATTCTATTCCAGTTTGGACATCTGCTGAAAGGCTTAATTGCTGTATCACCATGTTAGTACTTTGACGATTTACATAAAGTTTATATAGTTATTATTAGTCATCATCAAAGCTGACAGCAGTCAAATCATAGAAAAATGTAAAGAAGTAGTACAAGATCAGAAGATGTGTGAAACCTGGCCAAAAGTCAGACACAGCTGAATGAATAACATCATCATCATAATTTTATTAGTATGTACAGTTACAAGGACACCAGGCAAACTCTATTATTATTTAGATCTGCCAATAGGGGAACAAATACTGCATTTCAAAAAGTCTTTTTTCCTTCAACATATCCTAAATGCAGTCTACTATTTTCAGTTTATCAAATTGTCCAAGTATATTAGACTCAATTCTTACTGCATATGCAAGATATTGCCAACTAAACATATGAACAAGAAGACAATTCGTCTTTTCATGAATTGCCATTCTCTATCACTCCTACTCTTACTTCATCTTTTGCAGATGCTGTTCTCATCAATGGCATCTTTCTTCGTGCAAATGGTCAAACAGTGCTAAGTGTAATTCCCAAAGGAAGCCTACACTTTAAAAAGCAGTATTCTGGAAATTATTCCCATACTAGACTAACTTAAAATATCCAGAATTCTGTATGGAAAAAGATAAATTGTAATTTCAGTGATAAGAAACTAGTAGTCATCTCTGTTTAAAATATCTGTTCCATTCTCTGCCATGCAGTCAAAAGGAATTTTGACTAATTCTCATTGTAATTTGGTGGTATGCGTAGTCCTTGGCTTACGGAGAAATTGGAACTGAAATTTCCATCATAAGTAATGTGATCATCTGATCCCTGAAGGAAATAAAACTCTCAATTCCATTTAGTTGAATGAAAAGCCACTTTTATTAAAAGTCAAATGGAATCTAAAATTCCTGCATGCCAATACAGAACGAAACCCCTGGATTCCCTTCCTCCCCCATGGTTCGTCCATGTGTAGCTAATCCAGCACTGCCAAGATGTTTTGCGAAACACTGAGGTGTTTGGGTTGGTGAAATTCTACTCTCAGGACAAATGGCCTTGAAGATGCCCGTGCACCAGCATAAAACAGATTCCAAAATGTTCTGTTTTCATCAACTGTCAATTCATCTCTCCCAATTTCCCATAATAAAGGCATGCAGCTTTATTGCCCATTTGTTCCCCTCTCCCTTCCCTGATTCCTGGTAGAACACTGGCAAGGCGCCAAGCCGAAACTAGTGGATCTGACTGCATCACTTAGCTATGGCAATCCTTGAAGTCCCGGTTGTCATTGTTAACTGAATCCCACAGTAATTATGTGAGGCAACATTCCCACAACCAAAACCAGTCAGGAAACTGGCAGGAAGTTGCAAATCTTAGGTCTGCGGGTAGGTAAGTAGCTGTTGCTTGGTGTGGAAGAGAGAGTAAGGAGGTGTGTGGAGATGCAAGGAAATGTTAAGGAGGGAACATGAGGGTGAGAGGAATGTGTGAGAAGTAGAGGTCAGGTGTAAGCATGTGCAACAGGCTCTGCATGGATTGGGGAGGGTGTATAGAGGGGGGTGAATGGTCGACACAATACAAGCACAGAAGGATTTGGGGGACAGTGTGTAGGTGGGGGAGAGCTAGCCTAGTGACTTGTTGCATTCTCTGCTGACTTTCTTACTAACTTTCCGTCAGAAGGGAAGATTGCAAATTATTATCACATGATTGTGTTCTTGGCAATCAGTAGTTAAGTGCAAATAGTTTGCCAAGCTCAGATCATGCTTATGTGACCATTGAGGATGCTAGGACAGTTCCGGGTCACCACCATTTATTCAGTATTGTCATAACTTGGATTGGTCATTGGCCCAATGATTGTAGGTTGAGGACTACCTGTAACAATCATTCATAGCTAGGATACAAAAACCAGATGAAATACTACTACTCACATGAAAAAACATAGTGTAAAATTGAACCATTCCTTGTCAGAAGTTTTTTAGTTAAAAATCAGAGTTCATTTTGACTAGCTATAAAAAGGAGGATGATACTTTATTTTTCCATTCAAACTGTCTCTTTCCAACTATTTCACTGAAAATGTTACTTTTAAAAACAGGGAAAAGTTAGGGAAAGAAAAAGGTTGCAAAGAAGAGATCATAGGAGAGTGAGTGATTAAGTATCTCCCTTCTCACTTTCCACAACTCCCCTTCATAGTCCTTCCTACCTGGTTTGGTCACATCAAACAAAAACACTGGTTAAGAAACTTATATGTTCCCCAAAAATCTTGACACTGGTTTCTTTATTTGCTTTAGAGCTGTGATGGCGAACCTAACCTACGGCACAGGTGCCACAGGTGGCACGCAGAGCCATCTTGCTGGGCACACAAGCTGTTGGCCCATTTACTGCCAGCTGAGCATGCACCTGTGATTGCGCATGCACGCATGCACGATTGCAGAGAGGCAGCTAGTCTTCGGGCCTCCGCAGTGCATGCACACGTGATTGCAGCAGGAAATCCAGCTGGTTTTCGGCACTCTCCTGCACATGCACACGAGATTGCTCGTGTGTGTGTGCGCACAGCATGTGTGCATTTCACATGCAAAAGCTGCATGCATGCACAGATGGTGCAGTTACACATGCAGAGCACGTGGAGGAGCTGCATGCAAGCGTGGATGGCACGCGCAAAGCCCGTACTTTTCAGCACTCGGTCAGTAAAAAGTTCGCTACCACTGCTTTAGAGTTTACAGCTAGTTCATGTGCTGTCCTGCTCATTCGTGCACACACAGAACAGTGGTTTAATAGGTTTATTAATATTGCCCAGTAATTTCCTTCACCAAAAACCCAGAACTGTTCTAATTAAATCCAGCCAAAAGTAAACTGATATTAAACCACAGAACAATGGCCAATGAGTTTACAAGGCAGTTGAAAGTTTCCCAAATAAGACAAAACCAGGTAAAATTAAATCCACAACACAAGAGGATTTAGGAGGCAAGAAAAATCCAGAGTTTATAAGGCTTGTTCCAAAGTCAAGGAACTGAGTCAATCCAAAGCAAGACAGGAATCACAACAACCAGGAAACACAAAACTAGGAAGTGAACACTGTTATTCCCACCATCATCTCCATCTGTCTGCTGTGCTAAACAGCCAGCCTCTGGTACAGCCCATCAAGAGGAATGAGGCTGCCTACTCATGAGTAATCAGGATGACCTTTGTTGCTCCAGCCTTTTGTCTGCCCTTGGATCAGATGCAGAAGGTGCTTCCTCTTTCTCATCACTGACTGGCTGCAGCTGCATGCTTTCTGCACCTGAAGCCTCAGGGCTGTCCTGCTGCAGCTACTCTTCAGCCAAATCCCACTCAGAGAACTGCTCATTGACCAACTCCCATCCTATATACCTGGGACTGGCTCATCCTCCTCTGAACTGACATCTGGAGAGGCATCTGGGGATGTGTCTAGGGGAATCATCACATTACACACTAAAATTAATGGTCTTCAATATGATGCAATGGAGAGGCTTAAGACTAGAGATTGAAGTGGCATTTTATGATAGCAACTTACCTTTGCCTTCTCCCTCTCCAAAATGTAATGTTCTCAAAAATGTCCACAAAACTGAGACCTCAACATAATCTCTAGGTACTCAGTGACTGGCCAGGCCCAGCCAGCCCAGGATGCACTCTGCTGGCGACATCACACCCCTCAACAATAACCAATGGAAAGCCTGGTCATAGCAATATATAAAACTTCTGCGTTGCTGTTCAATATAGCATATTTTCCTTTAAAAATACTCTTATTTTATGGATGAACTATAAAATAAGAATATTAAGAGAAGTGAAAAAATACAATATTGGTGTAAAGATTCAGACTTACCTAAACCCTATATGAAGCGTACAAGTTTCTGCACTGATATATTGTGAATGTGATATCGCCAGCAAAGTGCATACTGAGGTCCTGCAAGGAAGAGAAAAATGGAAACTATCAGTCTTGTTGTGACTCTGAATCACATTTTGGGAAATAGATACATTTCTACACCATCCTCCTTTGGAACTGTGCAATGCATTTAGCATTAATGTGTACGACGCTCGCATGGTAAATCCAAGATATATTCATTAGGGTACTATGTAAGCTCAAAATCAAATAAAAACAATTGTCTACTACAGATAGTCCTCGACTTATGACTACAATTGAGCTGCAAATTTTTATTGTTAAGTGATCATTTCTTGAGTTTTGCCCCATTTTATGACCTTTCTTGCCGCAGTTGTTAAATGAATCACTGAAGATGTTAAATTAGTAACATGGTTGTTCAGTGAATCTGGCTTTCCCATTGATTTTGCTTGTCAGATGGTCGTAAAACATGATCATATGAACCTGGGACACTGCAACTGTCATAAATATGAACCAGTTACCAAGCATCTGAATTTTGACCACATGAGGATGCTATAATGGTTGTAACTGTGGAAAATGGTCATAAGTCATTTTTTTCAGTGCCATTGTAACTCTGAACTGTCACTAAATGAACTGTCATAGGTCGAGGACTGTTGGATTGTCACATAGGAAAGTAACAATATGAATGTGTGCAAGTTAACCAGCTGCAACTGTGCAGTGCTAATCCAAATGGCAGTACTTCCTGCTTGAATTTCAGTCAGTATAATAGTAATATCAGATTTTGGTTGTTTGCAGAGAAAAATGTCACCATTTCTTCCTTAACAGCAAGAAAAGAGAAAGGAAAGAACACTTCACATTTCTTCCTCCAGCCAACCCTGACACCTCTTTCCAACTTTTACTATCTTCTAGAAAGCTGAGTAGGATTCTGCCAGAATGATAAAGCATCTATAAAGTCCAAGGCTACAGGTTAAACTGTGCTTTTCAAACATGACAAAGAACAGAATGATCAACTATTTCTGTATGTTGCAAGCAAACTCTTCAGTGGTGTCCATGAAGTTACAGAAGTGAAACTTAGTTTCACTATTTAAATCATATATAGGATTACCACACAGGGAACAGTAGCCAATTAAAAAAAACTTTTAGGGCCTAAAACCAAAAGAGTTCTTTGTTATTGTCACACTCAAGATACAGCCCAGAAAAGTATTACACAATAAAATATAACATTTCTCAAATCACCAAAATACCATGGCTGTAGACATTAGTGTAGGTAAATATAACCTATGGCCCTCTGGAGAATGCTGACCTACACTGACAGTAGCTCCAAGAAGTATTTCACTGTAGAAATGGTAGGAATTATAATGCTACAACATTTGGAGGACAAAAGATTTCCCCACACCAAAATGGAATTAGAGCTTGCCTTAGTCACCAAAAGAGAAAACATGACTGAGGAAAGACATTGTTGAACTCTTCAGGTATCTTAAATAGTTGTCCTATAGAGCAGGGTTTCTCAACCTTGACAACTTTAAAATATATGGACTTCCAGAATTCCTCAATCAGCACCTTTAAGTTGCTAAGGTTGAGCAACTCCGATAGTTAGTCCTTGACTTACTATCACAATTGAACCCAAAATGTCCATTTCTAAGCAAGATAGTTGTTAGATGAGTTTTGCCCCATTTTACAATCTTTCTTGTCACAGTTGTTAAGTGAATCACTGAAGTTCTTAAGTTAGTAATACCAATAACTTGGTTATTGGGAATCTGGCTTCCCCACTGACTTTGCTTGTCACAAGGTTGCAAATGTGATCACATGATCCCACGACATTGCAACCATTATCAATACATGCCAGTTGCCAAGTGACCAAATTCTGATTATATGACCATGGGGATGTTGCAATGATTATGTGAAAAATGGTCATAAATAACTTTTTTCAGTGCCACGGTAACTTTCAGTGCTACGGTGAACTTTCATTCACTAAATGAATAATTGTAAGATAAGGACTACCTGTACAGGTTGCTTAAGAACGGGTTGCTATCATAAGTTATGACAGACACCCTCAAGTTGAACTTACAACCTGGTTGTGGAGTTCTGACAGTGGCATGCACAGTCTCATGACTCAGTTTTGAGTATTTGACAAGTAGCTCAATTTTACATCCAGTTGCAATGTTCCATGGTCATGTGACCATGATTAACAATGTTCTTTGCCAAATTCCAGCCATTTTGGCTGGTTTCTAGCAAAGAAAAAACAATCATAGGAATGAACTTGTTTTATAGACACTACATTTCTTTCGGACCACTGTGTTCGCTCTATGACTGCTGTAAAAAGGGTCATAAATAAGTTGGTTATGTAGTGCTTTGACTTATGACCATCATGACTTGTGATAGAAATCCTGGACTCCAATACTGTTTGTAAGTCGATAACTATGTGTAGAAGAGGAGTTAACCTGTTTTCTATTTTTCTACATGGCAGGACAAATGGGATGAAATTAAAAGGAAAGTACACTTGGGTTAGATATTTGGAGGAACTTTCTTACATTAGGAACTATCAACTAGTGAAATCAGTTGCTTTCTGGAGTGATAGGTTCCTGACACTGTCACTGTCAAATAAGAGTCTGGATAATTTCCATCCCAAATGCCAAGGTACTGCTGAAACGTCCTGAGGTGGTAGTGCCAAGGCGCTGACGCTGAGGACATCAAGGCGAAGGCTCCTAGGGACTGCTGAGGCATCGAGGCGGGGGCTACAAGGGACCATTGAGTCCTCTGGAGGCAGCAGCACCAGAATGGCCTCGGGTAATCAGGCCCACCAGAGGCAGCAGTGCCAGAGGTGGCCTCAGGCAACTAGGCACACCGGAGCAGCAGCACCAGGAGTGGATCCACAGTGACGCTGAAGTGGCAGCCTCGCGAAACAACCTCAAGAAACAGCGAGGACTGCTGTGAGTAGCCATAGGGACAACAGACATCCCATCCCCCCTGCTCTCCTAAATTTTAAATTGTAAATAAATTTAATTTTTTAAAGTGTAAATTTTCCTAAATTTCAAATGGTAAATTTTAATTTAATTTTATGACCACGAGCGGTTGCATAAAGCATTTCACTACATATTGTACCATGTATGATTATGTATGCGATAAATAAAATCTGAATCTGAAATGCTCTAGCAAATTCTATACAGAACAGGCAGGTTAGAGTAGCTGAACTCTGCAGTCTCTTCCTATTCTATAATTGTATGAAAAAGGATGCACAAAGTTAGTTTAATTAAATGAGTCAATTTGAAGCTATCATGAGCCTGTGATTCAAGCACAGATTTATCATGCACATAAATACAACTTTCCAGTGGCCATCGAGTGCCCAAGAAAGGCAACCCACAATCTTGAGAACCTTTATCTGTCAAAAGCAGTGGGATGAG
Organism: Myanophis thanlyinensis; assembly: GCA_017656035.1. Taxonomy (NCBI): domain Eukaryota; kingdom Metazoa; phylum Chordata; class Lepidosauria; order Squamata; family Homalopsidae; genus Myanophis; species Myanophis thanlyinensis. The sequence continues at coordinate 11,290 of JAEANM010000788.1, forward strand.
GACACTTAACTATATTTGAAGCTTCAAATCATAATCATCGTATTTATGCTACAGTAAAAGCTATATATTTTGATATTTATATTGTAATATATCACATAACTGATAACAGCTAAAGAATTAAATCCAGCTGACCTAGATATTATTTTACAAGAGAAAACTGAATTAGTTTCTTGTTATGCAATGGACACAAAACTTAAATTTGTATTACTGCATCTGCTCACTTGCCTTCCTTATTTTATTGTCAATTTATGTTGAAGCACTTCAGGGCAAAACATGTTTTTGTTTATGTAATTTAAAAGTACAATATACTCTGAAGGCATTACCTAAACAAAGTGAACATTATTCTATTTTGCAACCCTTTCCTTATGAAAATATAAAGCACCTGCCAATTTTCTTGATTTTATAATGATAAAAGCTTAACAAAAAAAGATGTTAGAAAAGACAGTATAGTAAGATGTGTTATAATTGTGAAGAAAACAAATAAAAAAGTACAGACTAATCCCCACAAAAGTTAAATATATAACAAATTAATAGCTATCTGTGCATTCTATAAATATTACTAATTTCAAAAATTCTTGTGTAGAATAAAACCTATATATTGCCTTCTAAACTAGTCTTGTATAACATGGGGGCTTCAAAGAAGCCTTGTGAAGCCTACCAGTGTTTTTTAAAAACTTAATTTGCTGCCACTAAATATTACTGCTGTCAAGCATGATCTGCCACTTCTCCAAAAGGCACACAGCCAAGCACATCCCAATGCCTCCAGGACTTACCAGTATTGCTAGCTGCAGTGCTGCCATTATTGTGTTAGCCACCAAAACAGCTGATTGGTGTGACAGGTATTCCTTTGCAGCGCACTGCTATTTTTTAAAATGTTAAAGTGGTCCTTTCTTCTTTACTAGCTGTTCAACTGTGTTGCAGATTATTCTATATCAGATCCCAAAAGAGGAGGTTGTCTAAAAAATAGCCAAAAAGGCAATTCTAAGAAGGCCCACATATCTTCATGGAGGAGAAAAAAAGTTTATTTGTGATTGCTCATTATAAGAAGTCCATGTAATGAAGCAATCATCTTGAGGACTAGGATCATATTCACCCCCTCAGCCCTAGAATCTCAGTGGGTGACACTGGGCCAATTATACTCAACTGAGCCACAGGATGATTCATCTGGGCATCATGATGGAAAAGGAATCCCTATATATGCCCTCTGATCTCCTGAGGAAAACTGGGATATAAATCCAGTGCATGAACAATTTAATGAAGCTGTTTCCTACAAAGTTGTACACATGAAGCCAGAAAAACAAGAGATGAAAAGGTTATAATAAAAAGAAAAGTATTCTGAGCTCATGGTACTCATTTCTGAATCAGCTAGGCAGGATTATAGTGTACAGCAGGTTCTGATCTGTCTTTCAAGATCTGCAAGGATCTGGGGCATTTAAAAAAAAAAAGCAGTTACAGTATCACACAGCAATGCAGCAAAGAACAAGTGACTAAGGGGACAGTCAAAAAACTGCGAAACCTCAGAAGAGGAAAATTCCATAACTTTTCAAGCAGTTAACTTTTAAGAAGGCACTGAGTAGCCCTGGAGGAAAAAGCATGCTTTTTTGCTCTGGGTAAACATCCATTGGTGGATCTTTACCAGAATATGCGTTTCTATCAGAGAAAGTTAAACAGAGCCAGTTGCCAATTCTTACATAGGTCTTTTTTTCCTATGCCAGCTACCAACATTAAAGACAAAACTTAAAAGGTGACCCAAATTTGAATACTGCAAATAAGGCTTGAAAAGCAAATCATCACAAGGTTACATGCTGTCACTGTAGATTCACATACAATCCTCTGCACCACTCATTAATCAAATCTGGGGGGCACTGAACTGATCACAAGCCTGTGCTACTTCAGAGAGCAGGAACAAATAAATCTCTGGTCTCATTTTTATTTTGTTGTGCATCCTGAAACCCCTTGAAGGGTACACTGTTCATTTGGTTGCCTAATCACTCACAATGGACTTACGATACATTGTGTAATCTTTCCTAGTATCTAGTTCCAGTACAATCAGAGAGAGAAAAAACAGCACTAAAAGCCAAAGATTAACATAAACACACAGAGCTAGTCTATCTGGAAAGAGGCATCCCCATTTAAAGGTTTTGTTTCACACTTTCTACAAATTTCAAGAGATCAATAACCACCTAAAAATCCCATGTGTATTGTGCAGAAAGAAGGTACACTGTAGTCAAAAGTAGTATATCACAAGCCACAATTCAAATATTAATTATAGGGCACTGACCACAACTTCTACCCCACATCTTTGTTCCACTAATGAACAACCTTCATGATAGGACTTGAAAATTCAATATAGATATATTTTAGAATACAGTACTAGAAGACATATCTAAGAAGATTATCTAACTAGTAACACCATACAAAAAGATGCAGTTCATATTATTTTTATTATGAAAAAGGAAAGAACGATGAGACCTTGATAATCCTAACCCTTCACATATTGGAGGGGGGGGGAACGACACCCAATAATGACAGCAAAAATCATGCATTCAGTTTTCTTGAGCAAAGAACATCTGGAAATACCCAAATTTTAGGACATTCTACCCTCTTCTCAAACCTGTAAGAGGGCCATTATTGAACAAGATAATACCATGATTGATGCAGCAAGTTTATTTATTATTTATTAAATCATAGCAGAAAGGTATGGAGGGAAGAGTTTAATTTCCAAGTAAAGATGGAGAGGAAAATCATGTGACCATGAGAAATGTTTATCCTTCCTGTAGAACATTTATCTCAATTTGTTAGGTGCACAAATATTTTATCTGTATTAGGAAGATTCCTAATACAAATAAAATATCTGTGCATATAACAAAGCAAAAGATGCAAGAGGTTCTGCTTGCCCCTTCCCTTCTTAAGCCACTTGCTATTTATAGGCCAAGCCAAACACAGCAGGTAGAACTGGAAAATATTCATTTTGAAATGAATCCCGATGTGTTGACAAGTCATCAGTGAAGAACGAACCCACACCAAAGTGTTTGGGGGCGGAAGGAGGGACAGGAGTGAACCGTGAACCGGCATTTCACACGCACACAAAAAAATCCACCCCAGTTTGTCATTGGTTCCCTGAGATCTGTCAAATAAGCCAAGGGAGAAAAAGGAACTAAAGAAAGGTTTTCTAGAGACACAGGGAGACGTGCGCATATGTATTTAGATGCCCGCCCAGCATTTATTACTTTTATATGGAAAACTGGTACCAGGCTTTAGCGGCGGTTCTGAAGAACCGGACTGCAGCAACGGGAATGCCCAGTTGCCGCGCTTCTCAAAGCGCCTGCGACTCACCGTAGATCATGGCCAGGCCGGTCTCATGGAGGAAGCGGACCCGGCGATGCTTGAAAAGCCAGATGGTGAGGATAGTGAGGGTGAGGAGGAGAATGAACGTCAGGAGGCTCACGCTGTCTTGCCGGTGGCTCTCCTCCGCTTCTTTCTCCGTGGCGATCTCCTCCATGGCGCTGCTGCTCCGTTCTCCCAGGCACAGCCCAGGGACCGGGGAGAGGACGAGAAGCAGGAGCCGCAGACGCGCCATGGCAAGCTCCCCCGGAGCACCGCTCGTGCCCGCCTGCGTCCTCTCGGCGCGCCGAGCTTCCTGCCAGCAGCCACTGCAGCGGCCGGGCAGGCTCCGCTCGGGTGACGGTGCTGTGCGTTCAGGCAAGTCGCCGCTCCTGGCAAGGCAGGCGCAAGGGACTTCGGCAGGCAGAATGGCCGAACTCCACCCCTCGGCGTCGCAGCTCCGGCTTTAAGTTTGCCGAGAGGCGCTCTCCCGCCTCGTTTCTTAAAGGCTGCCACGCTTAGGGCGGCGCGCCGCCTCCCCCCCCCCTCCCGATGCACAGGGGCGGGGTCTACGCTTGCAGCAGAAAGAGGCGATAGAGTGCGGGCTGCACCATTGCCGGCTGCGGGAGGGGTGGAAACATCTCCTGGAGGCTCTCCTTTATCAAAGCGATAACAATTACTTGGAAAGCTAGCACAAGGCGAGTCCGAGAAAGGGCTCTTCCATCGTTGCGCCGCTCGCTTGAATTCCACAAAAAACTGTAGTCAGATTTCAAAATAGAATCTCCCACGCAAGCCTTCCCATTACGAAGCTGTTCGATAGCTCTTTTATTTCGGCTGACTGAGCTCTGTTAGTTCGGAATAAACTGACTTGAGAATGAGGTTCGTCTTTACCTGCTGCTTCGGAGGGCGTTCTGTTCTTGCGGCTTTTGCCCCCTTTCCCCAAATTACAAGGGAAAAATAAAAAAGACGGGGATGAACCAGGAAATTACGGCAGGTCAATTTGGGAATGTTAATAACCCAACCACAAACCGAGATCTTAAAACTCAGTTGATCATCTCCAGTTCTTCTGCTCGATGACTGAGTTTGCATGACCTAGTTACAAGTTAGCCTACCAAGCTGTAGCTTATTTCACTATGTGTTCATTATGACTTGGAATGTGGTTCAAACCTAGAATATTGTGGAAACCGTGGCTTGTTCTGGGCAAGCAGGTTGTGCGAATGCAATTAGGATTGTATTAGTGGGTGCGACTGACAGGAATCACCACTGGGCACAAGACTGACCTTCTGCCTTAATTTAAAACGAACTAGCAAAAGAAAGTTTAGGACTATTGGAAACATGCGAAGAGGCCTTCATTCTGCAGTGGATAGACAATGGCTAAAATGATGATTAAAGGCTTACATAACTATTTCAAATTAACCTTGTAAATAGAATTATTCAAATCAGTAGTACCTTGAAAGTTAAATATAAACAATGCTAACTGCACATGACATATCTTAAGTTTTCTCCTAATACCGACTGAGAGTAAATAATTAGGAAAGAAACTCCTGAGTAGTTATTGAAAAGGGTTTAGTTCAACTATTGTCTCAGCTTCATTCTTGATCTACCATTTAAGAATAATTATGCTCAGAGGATATAATTGCCAGTTTTGCTATAATAATTACCAGACATACAAACACTCACTATTAGATAAATGGAAAATATTATTCATAGTACACTCCTTTGATTGCAATTTTCAGACAAGTATTGAGTCTGCTTTCCAGTAAGTGTAAGTAGAACCACAATTAGGTAAATTTAGCTAGTTCAGATTTAGGGTTTTTTGCCATGTCATTTTAAACTTCTGGGCTAATTAATTCCTCAGACTTTTTTTTTAAAGAATGATGTTTACTTCCCTGTTCTATTGAAAGCAGTCATATTAACCAGGAATAAATATAAAATACCCCCCTCCCCCATTGACAAGAAGCCATTGCTAGATGTAGGCATAATGGACAATTTTTGTCATTTTTATCTTTTTAGGGAAAGTTTTTGGGTGGGAGGTTACACAATACCTTCAGAGGATCCTGGATGAAAGAGATTATCTTCTAAACCCAGTTGATTTCAGCTCTGGGTATGGGACTCAGATAGTATTGGTTGTATTTTTGGATGACTTCAGGCATGAGTAGGATAGGAGTAGCACTTCCATCCTTGTTCTCCTTGATTTCTCAGTGGTTTTTGATACCATGGCATCCTTTTCAAACCATGACATCTTTTTGAACCAGTTCTGGGAATTGGAAATGAGCACTGTATTGAGTATACTGTATGTACCGTATATTGTGTTGTTTTTCCTATTTTCTCTGAGGTTGGTTCCAATCTATGTTGATTGAAAATGAGAGGTCCTGTCTTCATCCCCTGCCTGGTGGGAATTTTGCAGGGTTTGATACACTGTCCACTCCTGTTCAATATCTACATGAACTCACTTGGTGAGGTATTACCAGTATGCTAGAAATAGCCAGCTTTATGTCTCATCTCTTGGTAAATTAAGTGAGGCTGTTGAGATTCTGCCCCTGTGTCTAGAGGCTGTAGGGGTTTCAACAGGCTTCAGCTAAGTCCTAGCACAGTGGTGACAAACCTTTTACTTACTGAGTGCCAAAAAGTATGCGCTTTGCATGTGCCATCCACACTTGTGTTCGGCTCTTCCATGTGCTGCACGTGCAATTGTACCATCTGCACATGCAGCTTTTGCATGTGCAATGCAAGCACACTGCGTGCAGGCACTCATGCACACAATCACATGTGCATGTGCAGGAGAGCTCCAAAGACCACCTGGATTTCCTGCTGCAATCATGCACATGCATAACAGAGGCCTGAAGAACAGCTGGGTCTCTGCAATCGTGCATGCGCAATCACATGTGTATGCTCACCTTGAGGTAGCATGTATGCCGAAGCTTGTGTGCCCAGCAAGATGGCTCTGTGTGCCATCTGTGGCACTGTGCCATAGGTTCGCCATCATGGTCCTAGCAAGATGGAATGGTTTTCGGTTTGGAGATATACAGGTTCCAGGAGTTCATCTTTAGTTCTGGATGAGATTGCACTGCCACTTGATGCATAAATTGGGGTTCTCTTGGACCAGAGGTGAAATTCAACCAGTTTTAGCCTATTTGCTAGAACTGGCAGTAAATTTTATAAGCAGTTCAGAGAACTGGTTGTTAGAAGAAATCTCCTTCCCCTCCCCACTTTACAGGGTTAATCCACCCAGACACGCCCACAGAACCGGTAGTAAAAAAATTGAATTCAACCAGTGTCTTGGATTCACAACTCCTACTCAAAGATCAGATAACAATCATAGCCAGAGGGCCTCTGTGCAATTTCATGTTGTGCAATTGAGCCTGTTCCTGCATTGGAAAGTTCTGCTTGAAGTTCTTTGTGCCGTGGTCACTCCTTGAATGGATTATTTTAATGCGCTCTTCTTTGGGCTACACTTGAAATGCATTGAGAGCTACAGCTGGTACAAATATGATATAGCAGGCAGTTACACATGCTCCTAATCAGTTCATGGTACATTTCTATCCCATGATATATTTTGGTTGCTAATATGTTTAGTGATTCAATTAAAAGTGATAGTAATCATCTATAAAACCCTATATAGCATGGGGCAGGGTTGAGGGGTTGCCCTACCCAGTTGCATCCACCTGCGCCATCATATCCAGCTGAAGCAACATATTATGGGCCCCATCTATGAGTGTGTCATCTAGCAGGACCCAGGAAGGCAGCCTTTTCTGCTGTGGTGTCCACCCTTTTGAATATCATTTCCACAGCGTTTAAGATTAGCTGCAATCCTGATGGCCTTTAAGATATGGCTTTGGCAATGGAGGGGAATTTTTACAATGGATGTATTGAGATGAATTTTGCTGCTGATCATACTTACTTTTGTTTTAGTGTAATTATTGGTTTTATGTGTTATATTTATGTTTTAACCTGCTTTTAATTGATGGTTTTTCACTGTCCAGGGTTACTTAGGTGAGATGGTAGCCATACAATTTGAATAAATAATTGTAAGCCATACAATTTGAATAAATAATATTTGAATAAATATTGTATGCATTCGTTTAAAATTGATTAAATTATATAAATGCCAACAAGTGTAAAATTAAGACATAAAGACTTTGTAGCATGATCCAATGTAAACCTGAGCAAGTCCTATGTACATTTATTTGATATATGTTCAATTAAATCCAGTAGCATGTACTTATTAAACATGCATAAAATAGGTTTACATGGAATGTAATCTGGAATAATTGTTTTTTATTTGCCTAACTATACAAGGATTTATGCTACTGCATCATAAAGGAAGGTTAGCAGTTTCTTTTCTCAGAAGCTAAAATACTTGATCACATGTAAAACATGTAATACAAAAGCAGAACATAAAGTATCTATTACCAAGGCTGTATCTTCAATCTAATCTGACTCTGAGTTCACCAGCTCACCAGCTACAGTGGAATTCTGATTTGAAGAACAGAAAGGTCACAATTGATCAAGAGACCACTTCCTTCTATTTAAACCAATTATGCATTTTTGGACCATCTTGAAATTAATTCACAGAAAAAGGGAATAATGAACAAATGTTTGAACATGTTGAATTAGACCAGCGGTCCCCAACCCCAATCTTTGCATTGGTATCGTTCCATGGCCTGCCATGAACTGGTCCGCACAAGCAAACAAAGCGCCATCCATGCACATGTGGAACCATGAAGCCACTCTTCCACTCGGTCCATGGAAAAACTTGTCTACGGAGCTGGTCCCCAGTGTCCAAAAGGTTGGGGATCACTGGATTAGACTAAAGAGGCTGGATCTGGGACTACAATACTGTGAAATTGGAATTACTGTTTTCTTCTCTGGTTTTGGAAATCAAACCATCTGTTTTTATTTATTTAAGATGCTGCTTTACATTATATACGTTATATTGTAGAGAAGGTATCTTGACACAAACCAGCTTTCTAATACTGCACTTAAGAGCTGTTACAATTTTCTTCCCCTTGATTTTTATAGGATTAAATTATAAATTGTATGCTATTCATGTAGGATGTTGCAATTTATTCTGCAGCAAGAAACAACCTTTAAAAAATTAATGCGTTAATATGATTCAATTATATTTTTCATGTTACACTGTCTTCTCAACATTCCAAAAAACAGGTAGCAAATTACCACAGCACGTGAATGATATTTCTTTTAATACATATACACACAAATACATCTTAAATTCAGATGTATTTATCATGTTTAGTAACTTGTTTGAATCTGAAAGTGAGCCATCAGATTTGCTTGGTACATGAATGATAAGACCACCAGGCAATGCTAGAGACATGTGTTGGAGAGGGAACAAAATCTCTGGAGAAGGAAATACAAAGAAGATTGTGTGGATATATTTAGATTGTGATAAGTAGCTGAGATTTAGCTTAAGGCCTTTGTTTGCTTCTGGTTAAGTATACACAGCTGTGCTTTCTTAACTCTTCACACGTTTTTAGTAGGGACTTCATATTTCAAAATCATTGGGAGCTAGCCAGCATACAAATTTAATAAATAAAATACTGTCTAATAATCTTAGCTGCCTAGCAAAATCTTGACAGATTCTATTGACAGATTCTATTGACATTAAATAAAGTATGCACAAGGGATTTTAGTATTTGTTTTAAACCATACCGATAAAATTAGATAAAAATAGTTTAATGAGTTGAACAAGATGATTGCGAGCTATATTTGGCAGGAAAAGAGCTAGAATAAAATTAAAACTACTACAGGATGCTAAAAGCAGGGGCAGTCTGGGTCTACTAGATTTTGAATTATATTACCAAGCAGCAACACTTACATGGATGAAAGAATGGATAGAATTAAGAAATGTGAGAATATTATTAGAAGGTTATGACCTACAAGTAGGTTGGCATGCCTTCCTATGGTATGGGAAAAATAAGATGCATGGATATTTTCAAAGACACTATGTTAGAAATGCTTTATGGTTAATACGGGAGAGAATAAGACAAAAACATTTGAAGGTTCTGGTCTGGCTCTCAATAACTGAAGCATTTGTGCACCCAAACTTGGTAGACTGGACAAATATTATTAGATATAAGGATATTTTGAACGTAAACAGGGAGCTCAAGACAAGAGTTAAATGCACAGGGGATTGACATGACTTGGTACACTCAAATACAGATACTTCAAGACATGAAAAAAGTGTGAAATTATATGGTTTTTACAGAGATTTAACAGAATTAGACCTAAACCTGAGGGGGACTGATGAGAAATTAATAAAGAAAATTTGTAACTGTATTTATCAGGAAATTGGAAGATGAACAGGTCAAAGAAACTATGATCGCCTGGGTTAAGAACTTTGGTTATATAATTGATTTAGATTTAAGGCAAAAACTATGGGATAGAAACTATAAGATAACCATGTCTACAGCCTATAAAGAGAATTTACACAAAATGTTTTATAGATGGCATTTGGCACCGAAAAGATTGGAAAGCGGGATTCGTAGGTGCCGATGATCTTTTAAGGTTGGTAATACTATTCCTCATGCCTTTGGGCATCAGCGGAATGCTTTTTTGCCCCATAGTGCACACACTCGAAGCTCCATATGATTCAACTCGCACATTCGGGCCTATGTATTAAAAACGTCCTTCATTCCACCACCACCACCCGGCCTCCCCAGCAAAAACAACGCAGAATGGCGACAACGCCTTACTCTTCTTACAGCTGATTATTTTCCCGGCTTCCAGCCCACGGGACTCACGGCGAGCCGGGGGGGGGGTTCAAGACGCGCTTCGTTATTTGCCAGCGAACCTTATTGACGGAAATCTTTTCATATACGTCGCTGATTGGGAGAAACGCCGGGAAAGGGAGGAGCCGCGGTCGCCATGGGAAACGGGTGAGGAAGAAGCCGGAAGGAGGCGCTCTAAGTAGAGGGTGGGGCGTATTCAGTTATATTTCCTCCGCGGGAGCCGCTGGGGCTGTTTGGACTGGAGGGAGGCGCTGCGAAGAGAAGGTGTTTGCGGCGTCTGCTGTGTGTTCGTGTTGTGAGGCGAAGGAACAGATTATGGGCTGCTTCTTTTCCAAGAGGCGGAAGCAGGCCAAAGAGGCGAAAGCTGGTGCGGAGAGTGGAGATCGGAATGGCTCTCTGTCCGCCGAGGCCGACAAACAGTATAGTTGGGACCAGCGAGCCAAGGTAACCGCGATTTCCTCCTTTGAAAGCGGCTGTCCTTGGGGGTTGGGTGGGTGGTTGGGTGGGTGGGGGACTTTGCTGCTGGGTGCGTTAGGGCTACTTCCTCTTCTTTGCTGGTTGTGTTTGCACAACCTTTTGGGATACATGGGGCTTGGCTGGCGGTGTATTGCGCGAGCCCTCGCCAGTTTGGCTAGATCACGGACCAGTGTATCGTGTGAACCCAATCGGTGGTGTTAATCCCGTTTCCTGCGAGACAGTATATTATGGGGTCGGGAATTGATCCTTTGAAGTAATAGAAAATATTTGCAGCTCGGGTTTTAGATTATTTTGGCAGTGGTTTGCTCTCCAAGCTTGCTTCAGTGTAGTTTCTGAACGTTTCGTTACCAGGCTAGGTAACATCATCAGCTGGATTGCCTTGTCCTATTCTCCTGTTCTTCCAGGAACTATTTCCTCCAAGGAGATTTTCCTAACTTCGGTTTTCCTCGAACGGACACCGTTCTAGCTTTCTTCAGAGAGGAACTCTCAAAAATATCCGCTGTGGATTATAGTGAATGAGGATTTTGGATAATGTGCCGAATTTGGGGAAGCTCGACTTTTAGCACATCCGACGCCCCATCATCACCTTTCGCAATGTTTTTGCTTGCCTGCTTGGTTTTGTCAGATTATTTCTGTAAATGACAGGTGCTGCTTATGTGGCCAATAGGCATTATCTGCAGCTTCTTCCGGATTTGAAAGGTTATCCATGTCATCTCAAAAGATGTATGGTTAGATATTCTTTAACAGCCCTTAACCATCCTGGTAAATGTGAAGAATTGTGGTGACCTTTTCTCCTCTGTGTGGTATGAAGCTTTCCAGGCTTTGGAAGCAGTGGTTTGGGCTTGGGCAGACAAATGGTATTTAAATTAAATTATTACAATGTATTTGTGCATGGTTGTCACAGATCAATACATCTGCAAAGTTAGAGATATACTGTAAAATATTGAAATTTTTAAAAAAATCCAGGAGCCTTTGGAGGAAATGGGTGTTAGCTCATATTTTTGAAATGTAGGCAAGTTGGTGAAACTATCACAATTTTTTAATCTTTCTTGTTGACTTCTGTTTTCTCAATTATAATTTAGTCTGTTAGATTTGGTAAATACTTAAACCTGATAGTGATAGTTCAGAGCACATCAATGTATTCTTGTGTACATAATCTTAGATATAATGATCTTCCATTGTTTTCTGTCTAGATATCTCTTGTGTATAAAGAATGAGACTGCAGGTAGTGACACAAGCTTTTAATATTCCCACAGGGTTCTCTTTTTTTTTAATGTGAAGCTGTATGGAGCCTCCCTTTCAAGATTCATAACACTAATCCAGAAGATTTTTCTCCTTTAAGAATATTTAGAAGGCTACTTTCAGTTGTCCTTTACATTTGGTGCCTAAGGAAACTTTGAAATATTTTTGACTCATTTCCTTGAGTTATGAAAACTTCTCTATAATTTGCAATGACTAAAGGCTGAAAATTTTAGGGATTTCCATCTGCATTTTGCGGTGGGGTTATAGCTTTATTTGTTGTATTTATGAGTTGCTTGCTCCAGTTTAACATATTACCTTGGGATTTCCCAGTGATTTCCTTTCCAGGGACAATCACATATGGCATAATTTTCAAGTCTAAGTGACTTATTTCACCTATTTTAAAAATTGTGGGAGCACAGAATGTTTAAAAGTGAAAAATGAAATTTTTGCCCCCTGAAAAATCTAGTATTTCCTAATTTTCTAACAAATATCATTTTAAATTGGCTGCTATATATTTTCATATACATGTTACTGGTAACTTTTAAATGCTTGGTCCTGATTATAGATGTAATACCAATATTTAGATTTATAAATGAATTTTGAATTAAAAATAAATTGCAGAAATTAATTATCTTTTAAGTAGTTTATAACTTTCAATTTTTAAATTTCAAATGCCTTTTTGTATCAGTTGGTTAGAATGGGTTATGCCAACTAATAAATTTAACTTGTCCTAATATTAGGAAGAATTGAAATTAAGTTAGAAGAGGCTTTATAGTAAAACATTTTAATGGGGACTACAAATATTACACAATGGTTAATTTAACTTTTGTTCTAGATTGATCCAAAAGATTACATGTTTTCTGGACTCAAGAATGAAACAGTTGGACGTTTACCTGGGAAAGTTGCAGGGCAACAGTTTGTCATTCAGGACTGTGAGAATTGCAATATTTATATATTTGATCATTCTGCTACAATCACTGTTGATGACTGTATAAACTGCCAAATTTTTCTAGGACCTGTAAAAGGCAGTGTGTTTTTGCGTGACTGCAAAGACTGTAAGTGTGTTGTGGCATGCCAACAGTTTCGTACTCGAGACTGCCGAAAGATAGAAGTATTTCTGTGCTGTACCACCCAGCCCATTATTGAATCTTCTACAGGTATGAAATTTGGATGTTTCCAATATTATTATCCAGAGCTGCCTTTGCAGTTGAAAGATGCTGGGCTAAGCATCTTTAACAACACATGGAGCCATATCCATGACTTCACGCCAGTTTCAGGAGAAAATAATTGGAGTCTTCTAGCTGAGGATGCTTTAGTTCAAGACTATGTAGCATTGCCAACTACTGAAGAATTAAAAGCTCTGAGGATTTCAACTGATGTCAACAAGAGCATAATTCCAATAACACTAGGAGGACGGCAAAAAAAAAGTGAGGAATCTTGCTTAGTAGTGTTCTTTGCTGGAGACTATACAACTGCCAATGCAAGGAAGTTAATTGATGAGGTAAGAATCAAATCCTGACATGATGGAATTTTGAAATGAATTCCTTTATTATATATGATTGACAGCCTATGCTTTGCAGTCTGAAAACATAACCTGTAGGATGCAACGGGAGAATAATCCAGAGTAAAATTTGAGGATACACATGAAAGTTGCAGAGGGAGAAGACTTCATAAGTTGAAGTCTGCTGGTACAGCATTAAAGGGAATCTTGTAAAGAGGTGTTTGTAATATCTTCATGGTAAATGTTTTTCTGTATCTCATTTTTAATTCACAAAAGATCAGTGCCTGGGCAAAAAAGGTGAAACCAAATTATTTGATCTATGATTAGGATAGGAATCTTGTTTTACTGCAGGGCAAAAGTACAAAAACCAAAAAACTAGAAAAAAAGGATCCAGGAGCCACTTGCAAATTTCTTTAGTATTCCAAGTGGGAGGGGCTGTATGTTGGATTTTCACTGCCTATTAAAGAGTCTTAAGGCACCTTAAGACTTTGCAGATGCTTAAATCTCTTTCCCGAAAGAGCTTTGATGCTGTTTTTTAGGTTACATTATATTTACAAAGCTGGAATGGATCTCAAACCAGCAGAAGTAATGCGTCCTTGTTTCAAGGTCTAGAAGGAATTAGAAATTTCCAGAATTTAAGGGACTCCTTTTTGCTTCTGAAATAATAGTAAATTATTGGGAAACAACTAATAATAAGTAAGAAATGTACACTTGTAAAAATCAGTAACAGTTTTTTAGAATCAGAGTTAGACAGAGTCATATAGATCATTGAGTTCATCTTCCTGCTTATAACAAAATCTAAATTAAATCATTTGTGCATTTAAATTTCAATTGTTAGACATTGTAATAAATAAATTGTTATACATAAATTGTTATAAATTGTCATAAATTATTCTCCATTGGACTTAATCTTTCTCACTGATTGATGGTTCATTTTCTTAGGTCCCATTCAAGTATTTCTGAACCACATAATCATGCAGAGCTCTTTATATGGTTCAGTGTTATGTTTTTTTTTCTCCCCAATTTATTATGATTTAGATATAGATGGCTTTAAATAATGGGGAAATTGGTTTTTCTAAGGATTATTTCTATATGTTGTTTATTAAAATTTTACATATTTCATATGTATTCCAATTCTTACTGAAATTCAATAGATGACTGGCAAAGGCTTTTGGCTGATACAGACAAAAGAAGTTTCAATGAAAACTGATGATGCTCAACGAGTGTTCCAGCAAAAAGCATCTGAATTCATCCCGTTACTTGACAAAGGTATAAATATTTGAAAAACTAAAACCTTGAAAAATTAAAACATTTTTTAAAAGCTGAATGTAATTCCTAAGGCAGAGGACAATGAAAAAATTATACTGTACATAAATCTTTTTAAAAATGCCTTGTCACCATGTGGGACATTTTGCTTGCTTATACCATTTTTTTTTACTACAGGCAAAGATTATTTATGAAAGCTGTACTATCAACATTATTCTTGAAGGGACTATGCTGGTCTCTTGAAGGAATATCCTGGTCTCTTTGCAAAACATTATTCTTGAAGGGACTATGCTGGTCTCTTGAAGGAATATCCTGGTCTCTTTGCAAAACAATTCTGATAAAGTTTCTGTAATTTATGGACTTTATACTGATCAGCAGCTACAATACAATTTAGTTGTATAATTTATCAGAGCTACAGCAACCCTGCAACATATGTAATTCAAAATGTAAAAGAATAAGCAGGAGCAAATTTTGGTTTCCAATAAGCATGCATTGTTCCAATATCACAGAACCATATTTAGTCCTAGATACAGTAGTTGCTGTTGTATCAAAACAATAATTCTAGTAGTCCTGTATTCTTCAAATTTAAAAGATCAATGAATCCTCCCTTGGTATAAGTTTTAGACTGTTTTGAAGATATCTTATTTATCCAAAACAAAATTTGGTTCTGAGTTTTGGAAAAACCCTTCCCAACTCAAAAAAGTAAGCAGGGAATAAGTATAAACAGACAATTACCCATTATGATGTCCACTTTCTGTACTTTCTCCAGCTAGGCTAGTCAACTCTAGCTGAAATAATTTCTGGAAACTTCTCCCAACAAATGTCAGTACAGGCATATGTACACATGTATTTCCACTACATACCTGCTAGAAGTTGAATCCAAGTCAAGAAAATAATGTATAAATAGCTACTTATATTTGTCTACATAATAAGGTTCATTATTTATGGAATAGATTCCTCCAATTATACAATCATATTGTCAAATGGAATATTCTTATATGCACTCACATTCTCTTTCCATCATAAAACAGGAAAAAAAACCTACATGGAGATAGAGGAGAGTGGTTGGAAACAAAACTGGATAGGGAAAGGGAAAAAGGATGCCATGTTTCAGCATTACAGAAAAAATTAAATCCAGTAGGCAAGTAGCCCCTTCCAAATGGTGACTGATCTTGATATCTTCAACCACTTGACCCTCATTTGCTCAATTTCAACTATACTGTATAGCTTATTCTTCGTGACTGTAGAATCAACTTATAGGTAATATTTGGGGGAGGGGACATATTTCCTACTAATAAATATACTTTTTATAATTAGTACCTTTTTTCTTTCATAAACATGAGGGATTTACAGTGTTTTGATTTATTCTCCATTGTGGAGAAGCATAGCCTCCAATTGACCGGGGATTGGCTCACACAGATCACATGACTTGAGTCGAAAAAACTATAAAAGCCAAGCTTGAACTGGAATCTCCAGTGTTTTATCGACTCTGTTCAGTGATCTGACTTGGTCTGGAGCACATTAGGATAATCTTCTTCAAAGTTTTCTTCTTCTTTGACTACAAATCTGCAAGTATTTCTGTTTCCTCTGTTACCAATTACCATCTGGAGTAACATTAATATTGACTGGAGCTCACCGGCTGCGGGGAGCGGCTTTTAGGGCCCCCCCACGAGCTTGACTCGTGCAGCCCAAAACCGGCAGCCCGTCACCTTTGTGCCTTAGGGCTCTGCAACCCCTGTCAGAAGCTAGAATTGCGGAACGGAGCTCTGCCTCCCCTCCCCTATCTCTCTGTTTCTAGCAATTCACTGGCTTTCCCGATGCTGTTTGCTGTCGCACCACTTTACCTTCTGACGCCGGTTCAGTTCCACATCGGCTAGGCTTGCCTTGACCGATCGATGTTGAGCTGAGTAATTTTCCTGCTTTCTGATGAGCTCCCAGCGTTAATTTCAACAAATCTGCCGTGATCTGCTTTCCTTCTGGTCGTTGCCATTTTCCTGTTTGCTGATAGATTCGTCGCCATATTGGCTTCTTCCTCGTCTCCAAAACGGAGACGTGGCAATCCTTGCCACTCAGTTCTCAGCCGATGCAACGTTAGATGCCATTTGCTACTCCGCCAGGGCAATGGGAGCCTCAGCCACTACGAGGAGGCTGCTGTGGCTTAGAAATTGGCAAGCTGATTCCAAATCTAAATGGAAGCTGTCCTCCAGCCCTCTACAGGCAGATAAACTTTTTGGAGCGGCTCTAGAGCCTCCTCATAGAAACAAAGGACAAACGAAAAATCCTTCCAACTCATGCCAAGAGGGCCAGCTGTAGATTTTCTCCCTACCCTAGGCCACAGACCTTCAGGCCTCTCCCATCTACCTCGCCGGCCGCTGCATCAACTTCCTCCCAGCCTTATTCTTACCAACCACGCTCCTTCCCCAGAAGGCCTGACAGGTCTCAAGACTACAGGGACAGGTACCGCCGGTTCCCCCAACCCAAGGGTCCCTTTCGAGGGGCTAGCAGTCAGCCCACTAGGAAGCCCAGATAGAGGGTCCAGGGACACCCCCGTTGGGGGTCGGCTACAACTCTTTGCCGATCAATGGGAGGAGACAGGTGGGTCCTTGATACAATTAGACACGGTTTACGTCTTGAATTTTCCTCCATTCCCCCAGACTCCTACATATCCTGTCCAATTTCATCTGATCCTATCATGCAGACCTCTATGCAGGGTGCAATCTCTCACCTTCGCCGCATTAGGGCTATAGAGCCTGTCCCCTCTTCCCAGAGAGGTTCGGGATTCTATTCCAGACTGTTTCTGGTCCCAAAATCTTCTGGGGAATGGAGAGCAATTCTTGATTTAAAACATCTCAATGAGTATATAGATTACAAGCGGTTCAAAATGCATTCGCTTCAAATTATCTTGGACTCGATCAGGAAGGGCGACTTCCTGTCTTCAATCGACCTGTCCGATGCTTATTTCCATTGTCCAATTCTACCGGAACATAGACAATACTTAAGATTTGTGTACCAAGATCTACACTTCCAGTATGTCGCTCTGCCTTTTGGGCTGTCCTCTGCACCTAGAACCTTTACTAAGATTCTCACTGCCTTATTAGCCCACCTTCGCTTGATTCCTATTCGGATTCAGAGCTATCTGGATGATATCCTCATCCAGGCGGTTTCCGCAGAACAGGCTACAGCAGATGTCAATATCACCCTTCAGGTTCTGGTTCACCATGGCTTTTTGATTAATTACTCTAAAAGCCAACTAGTCCCTTCTACTAGGCTGCTTCATCTTGGAGCCATAATAGATACATCCTTGTGTAAGGTTTTCCTTTCAGAAGACAGACGAACTGGCAGTTACTCAGTTACTCAGGTTCAGTGACACCACAGGGTTTCCATCGCTACTCTGACCAGTCTGTTAGGGAAGTTCATTTCCTGTATTTCCATTGTTCCGTGGGCCAGAATACATTCTCGTCCGCTGCAATGGTTCTTGTTACCAGCACAACAACAGGGTCTTAGTAATTCCCTAACCCATGTGTCTCTTCCCCAAGATGTCATAGAGTCCTTGACCTGGTGGAAAACACAGGCCATAGATCAGGGCACCCCCCCTTAGAGTTCATCCCCTTTTCACCATTACCACAGATGCTAGCTTGACAGGTTGGGGTGCTCATATGGGAAGTCAAATGGCCCAGGGCATCTAGTCACCCTTAGAAAAAGGACGGCCCATCAATTTCCTAGAGCTCCGGGCCATTAAGCTGGCTCTAATTCACTTTGAACATATCATTCGATCCAAGTCCATTTTGATTCTTACCGACAACGTAGCCGCTAAAGCGCACATTAATAGGCAGGGAGGCACCAAGTCCCGTGCACTCATGGCTGAGGCGTGGGAACTATGTCATTGGGCCCAGCTGCGTTCCATGACAATCCAGGCCCTACATATTTCTGGCACCCAAAATATCCAAGCAGACTGGCTGAGCCGTACCACCATAGATCAGACAGAGTGGTAGCTCAATCCGGAACTCTTTCAAAGAATAGCCTCCCGATTTGGTTAACCTTCAGTAGACCTATTCGCCTCGCATACCAATGCACAACTTCGAAGGTTTCATACGAGGTTTTTCCATCCGTTGGCAGAGGCCACAGACTCACTACGTGCAACCTGGCCAGCAGGCCTACTTTATGCCTTCCCTCCTCTTCCTCTTATCCCCGCAGTAATACGCAAGATCTTGGAGGAAGAAGTGGAGGTGATACTAATAGCACCACATTGGCCCAGACGCCCCTGGTTCTCCGATCTGATCTCACTCTCAGTCGAATGACATTGGCGTCTGCCTCCCCAGCAGCTCTCCCTGCATCAGGGACACATTTTTCATCCGGACCCAGCTTGGTTCCATCTAACCGCCTGGGGGTTGAGCGGCAGGCGTTGTTGATGGACAATATCCTGGAGACAGTTATTGCTACCATACAGGCGTCCAGAAGTCCTTCCACCAATAGAATTTACCAAGCCACGTGGGTGGCTTTTGTAAGTTGGTGTAGGCGGAAACGAATCATCCCTATGGCGGCTACGATCACTCAAATTCTTCAATTCCTGCAACAGGGCTTGGAAAAAGGGCTTTCCCCGAATACGCTTCGACGGCAAGTGGCGGCTCTAGCTACTATCCTACATCCAGGGCACCAATACTCTTTATCTCAACAGCCTTTGGTTAAGAGTTTTTTAAAAGGGGCAGTAAATCTCAGCCCTCCAGTGGTCCACAGATTTCCCACTTGGGATCTACCTAAGGTCCTGAGGGCCCTTACTAGGAACCCCTTTGAGCTTTTGCGAACATCCTCCTTACATCACCTGTCTTTAAAGGTAGTATTCCTTGTGGCCATTACCTCAGCCCGCAGAATTTCCAAGCTAGCGGCCTTGTCAGTGAGGCAGGATCTGTGTATCTTTCACTCTGATAGGGTAATTCTCAGGTTAGATCCAGGCTTTCTGCCAAAGGTTAACACTGTCTTTCACAGGTCCCAAGAGCCCATCCTGCCCAATTTTTGCCCTAATCCGGTACACCCTAGGGAAAAAGAATGGCACGCTCTGGATGTTCGCAGAGCTCTCCGCATTTATATAAAATGCACTTCTTCCTTCAGGAGGACAGAACACTCTTTGTCAAATTTACCCTGGCCTCTATGAGCTCCAGGGCAACTTCCTCTGTGTTAGGTAGGTGGCTTAGAGCCTGTATTGCTAGGGCCTATGAGAACCAAAATCTACCCATTCCTAGTAGAATCACTGCACATTCTACAAGAAGTGCTGCTACTTCAGCCGCTTGGAACACTCAGTCCTCTATCAAAGAGATCTGTAGGGCAGCCACTTGGTCATCTCTATGCCCATTTATTAGACATTACAAATTGGACGTTTTCTCATCCTCAAAGGCTGCCTTTGGCCGGAGGGTCTTGTAACAGGTCCATTTAGCATCTCATGTTTAGAGGATCTGTTTCCTTTTTCCCACCCTGGGACATTAGGCTTTGGTAGGTCCCAGTCAATTGGAGGCTATGCTTCTCCATAATGGAGAAAGGACGTTGGTCTTATCTGATACGGTCCTTCTCATTGTGGGAAGCATAGACTCCAATACCCTCCCAGATACTGTATTTATTCTAATAGGCAGGCAGGGCCTAGTACTTCTTGTTACAGGTGCTCCAGACGTCGATCTTTTCCTTCGCCAAGAAAACACTGGAGATTCCAGTTCAAGCTTGGCTTTTATAGTTTTTTCGACTCAAGTCACGTGATCTGTGTGAGCCAATCCCCGGTCAATTGGAGTCTATGCTTCCCACAATGAGAAGGTCCGTATCAGGTAAGACCAACATCCTTTCTCACCCTGTGCTGTATACAGGATCTTTGAGCAATTTACAGAATATAAAATACTCAATAATATAACTATAAACATATGAAATTACATATGTAAAAGTGACTGGGAAATTTAAAACAGAAGCAGAAACAAACAAAAAACAACTTATCCAACAGTAAAATAGAAAAGATTTTTGTGAAGAGAGCTTCTTCAACAAATGTCTTGGTACTGTAAAATGAATGCCTCCGGGGATGATCATTCTGTAGTGTAGGTGCAACCACATAGAAAGTCCATCTGAGAGAATGCAAAATGACACTGTGTACATTTGGCAGACATAGCAGAACATTCCCACAATCTCGGTATTTGATCAGATTTTGTAACAGTAAAGGTGGCCCATCAGGATTCTAATCCAAACATATACATTTTAAGCAAAACCCTGAACTGAGGCTGCAGTTGGTTCAGAATGCAGCCGCGCGGGTGATTATGGGTGCTTCTAGGAGCGCCCATGTAACACCTCTCCTGCGCGAGCTGCACTGGCTACCTGTGGCCTTCCGGGTGCAATTCAAGGTGTTGGTTCTTACCTTTAAAGCG
>JAEANM010000789.1:0-32239 GCA_017656035.1 Myanophis thanlyinensis
TAATGTAAAGAATAAAAATGAGTTTCATTAACCTTTTGGGTCGGCCGGCTATGCGATGACAACGGTGAGTGAGAGAGAAGACGAAATCCTTGGTGGGGAACGATGTAGGAGGAGGCATACGAACACACACAAGTTACTGTATACACGTCAATAAATTTCACTTAAAACTATGAATTTAAAAGAAATTAAATTTTCTTCTCCCGCCTCCCGCCAGCCTGAGAACAAGTACTGTACCTGCCCGAGCTGATGGCCTTTTGTATCTTGGAACATAATTCGTAAGTAGAGACTATCTTTTTCTCGAAAAAAAAATTGTAAGTTGAAATTTTTGTAACTAGAGGTCTTTGTAAGTAGAGGTACCATTGTACTTTGGATTTTGTTTTTAAAACATCCACCACATGTGAGAGAATATCCCTGTTTCATGATATTTCCAACATTTGTTGCTATATGATTTGTTTATTTTAGATATTATTAGAGAAAACTGAGGTGTGCAACACAGGATTTGGTATTGCTGATGAACTTCTAAGAAATGGAAAATGCTTTGGATAATTTCTATAAAAAAACAAAACAAATTTAAGGTCATTTGCTCTGTGTCAGTAGCTCTAGGCTTGTGTTAGTTCCCACAGTGAATTCCAAAGCAAACACTTGGCACCTTGAGTAAAGAAAGGCAGCCAATTAGACGCAGCCAAGATCTGTCTTTCAATAATGGGCAAATGTTGCATAAGGTGTGTATATATTTTAGACTTGCTTTTGTAAGGTGCATGTTCTTTGCATCATAACACTCCCCCCCACCAATCGTTCAAAACAGTGGCTAAAATACTTTGCTGAAAAACAAGAAGAAATATGCTTTTTATCAAAATTTTCACTATACGGGAAGTTGTACGTGTGGACTCAAGGATGTAAGAAGTTTACTAATTAAACAGTTCTGAAGGAATTTGGTTTACTGGACCTTTGCTGACATCCCACTGATTAGATTAGTATTTAAATTCCATTTAGAATTTAGAATAGAATAAGAGTTGGAAGGACCTTGGAGATCTTCTAGTCCAACCCCTTGTTTCGGCAGGAACCCTTCTACCATTTCAGACAAATGTTTATCCAATCTCTTAAATTGGAGCATTCACAACTTCTAGAGGCAAGTTGTTCCACTGGTTAATTGTTCTGTCAGGAAATTTCTCCTTAGTTCTAGGTGGCTTCTCTCCTTGATTAGTTTCCACCCATTGCTTCTGTCCTACCTTCAGGTGTTTTGGACAATAACTTGACTCCCTTTATTGACTCCCTACTAATCTTTAAGTTTAGGTTAGTAAACATCTTTTCTGTTATCTCATTCTTTTATAGCAGTTTTGACTTTTTAAAAAGCAAATGCTTTCTTCACATATGTAAATTTTAATGTTCTAAAACTTCACAAGAAATTGATGATTGATCAATAATATAATTGGCACAAGTAAAAAAAAAACCTGATATTGACATAAGTGAACATTCTTTCTCAAAAAGTGCAATAATAAATAATTAAAATGTAAACTTCCAAAGCTGTCTGCAGATAACATTTCCCTCCAAGCATCTTTTTTTAAACAAGTTTATTTATGTGTTGGGGGTGGGGGATGGGTGGAATAGGCTTATTTGGAAAAAGTTAAAGATTAAATTAGTACCAATGTTCTTGCATAGCATTATCAGATGATTGTGCTCTGTAATTTGAGCTTTGAGCACTTTTTACTAAGCAAAACACCACCACCAAATCTTAACATCTTAAATGCAAAGAGATATCAACTTATAATTTTAGCCATAAAAACAGCTCTGATTCTTACGAATATAATGTTATTAATGCTTCATATTTTGGAGATGGTTTTTCTTTAAAAATTATTAGCCATAATGGTTAACCTTGTTAAGTGACATTTTTATTGTTCACTGTAGAAAACAAATTTAGCTAGTTCTCTGTCATTTTGTAATTCATTCTCTTTGGGCCAAGTTAATTGCTCTCTTCTGTATTTAAATAGTTTAGTGAAATTTGAATACATAGAAGATAGGTCGGTGTGAGAAATAGAGTAAGAAGAGAGTTGCTGAGACTTCTAGAGTTGGAAACAGTTAATAGTGAAGTACTGCCCAGCTCTTGGACAGGGATAAGATAAAGTTAAGTTCTAAACCTATTAGATTCAAGAGGAATCTATTTAGATGGTGCTACGTTTTGCAGTTAGACTGATGATTCTATGGGATGCTATGACCACACAGAATTTTCTGAACGATGGCAATTGGAACTGCTGCAACTGCCATCGTAAGTCAGCATGGTCATGTAACGGTGTCCTTACAACCACATTGATGGAGTTGTTGGACCCATTACCATTGTCAACTGAGGATTACCTGTACTTTAGTTGCAAATAAAGTGCAGTAAGCTGGCCTGGCTGCATTGTGTGATGCCTTTCCTGGGTTGGGCTCAAGAACAAACTTTAAGGCTCCTGTTTGGATGTCTGAAAATCAAATATATGAAAACAACCTCTTATTCTTTCTTCTATGTTAAACTGGCCTGCCAGGTTATGGCAAGCAGCCACAGAGCTGCAGTTTGGAGGCTGCTTGATGTTCCTCAAGGCAGGGTTCAGGGCAGCCCCAAGGCAGAAAACGGGGAGACGGGTGGGTGGGAGAGTTGGAGGCAGTCCCTTTACCTTACTGATGCTCAGAGCTGGGAGGGACTGCTACCAGAATGTCCCCAAGAAGTTTTTTCAAGAGGCAATTGAATTTTCTAGATACCAGAATAGTTTGATTTGGGTTCTTGGCTAATAATTGGTCACCCTCGCTTAAAGAAAGCAACCGGGATTGCTGAGATTATGGTCGCTAAATGATGTGATCACATGGCATCTCACTTTACATTGCTTAGTAACAGAAATTCTAGTCCTAACTGGGGTTGTAAGACAAAGACTACCTGTACTGGATCCTCCTGGAATGCATTGCAAGACTGCTTCCTGTCTGAGATTTATAGTTTTTCTCAAATCGTGGTCATTGCTGTGACCTACACTTTGTTTCTCATTCTTGCCTTTTAGCTTTTAACTTCTGATTCTGATTTGTTCTTCAGTCTTGCACACTGCTTTTCCTAGACTCCTTGGTTATTATCTCATTTTAGATAACTGCCAATTTATAAATAGCAACTGCTGGCAAATTACAAACACCTTGAATTTTCAATTTGGTCAAATGGCACTTTAATTACTCTGGTCTAAATTTCAAGATTACTATGATATTTTTTAAATAGTTGTATGTGATGAATATTATATCATTTATTTTATAGCTGTAGTCAGTCCTTCATATGGTATTCTTAGAGTGGAACAAACTACACTAATTCTGCTAGAGTTTGCACCTGTGCAAACATGCACGAACTAATAATTTGTGAGGCATAATGGAAAATATAAGACTGGATCTGAAGAATCATTAATAGAAGAAATCAGCCAGCTCTGCTTTTCAAACACTTTTAAGAATCAGCACACCTTTGTTCTCAAACAGTTGTCACTGCCTCTGGAAGAAATTGCACACAGTTTTAAGAAAAACAGTTATCTCAATTTTGCCTCACTACTCTACAACAAAGAGTTTAATTGAATTAGGAGAGGTATTTTTCAATTCTAATTCATACCATTTAATTTCCTTGCTTTGATATGTCTAGTGTTTATTTGGTACATAAATAATTTGGTATCTGTGTGATCCAAAGAGTTACTTTAGAGGAGGCTAAGAGGTTATTCTGCCTCAGTCATTGGAATTTTTCATATTTATTCAGTAAATGAATAATTATCATTAGAGACTGCCTCAGCAAATGACTCCTAAAATGTGATTCCCATGACATGTAATTTTCCATTGGCACACCCAAGATGGATTTGCTTTCTCTAGATGGCTGTAGAGTTGTCAGAATAATATACTAATAAACCCTAGCTTGCATGAAAAAAATGATCACAATTGCACAATTACCCTAGGTCACCCAATTAACACTGCAGCTTTCTTTCTTGATATCCTGAGTCTTCTTCCATGCTATTGATATATCGGATATAGCGGTTAGAATGTAAAATGGGGCTTGAGAAAATCTAACTTCAAAACTTTACTTCTTCAGATTCAATGAATGATTGTGGTTAGCAGTTGCCACAATCCATACTGAAGAAAAAGAAAATCACACATTTTGCCCTAAACATTCCTGGGGAATATTAATAAATGGACACAAACTCTTTCAACTTCTCCCCTCAAGATGCCACTACAAAGCATTGCATGCCAAAACAACTAAACATAAAGATAGCTTCTTCCCCCATACAATCACTCAGCTAAATACCTAGCTCCTACAGCACTGTCTTCTACCCAAAGATATTTACCCATGTAATAGGTTGTATTGCTATTATCCTTGTCATCTTGTCATCCCTCTCATCTTTCTCACCACTCACCTTCTCCTACTGGTATATTATGATTTATCAATTGTTGTTGTATCTAATGATTTATGATTGTATCTTATGATTTATGATCTATGGCTTATCACTTTGTTTACACCGAGAGCTTATACACCGGAGACAAATTCCTTGTGTGTCCAACCACACTTGGCCAATGAAGAATTCTATTCTATTCTATTAACACTAATGTTTTCATTGTAAAAGAAATATTGTAAAAACTCTTTAGTTAATGAATAAACATCTACCTGCACCAATAAACTTAAGTTATTTTTCTCTAGGGAAGAAGATTCAGCTTAAAGATTGCCACTGCTTGAATGATGATTGGTTGATTAGTTTAGGAAAACACCACCCTGAGTGTTTCACTCTTGATCATTGCCATGATAAAGATCAGAGAATTTCTGGGGTTGGGCTAAAACAATTCTTTCAATACTGTGAAGGATATCTCAAGGTAATGTTCACTTTAACTTTAAAGCTTGGTTTTGTTTTTATAATTATACAAGTTGGGAAATATTTATTATTTTTCATTATAATTTATATAGATTTTAAATTATTCTATTCTATGTGAACATAGTATAAGGGAAATAAGAAATAAGGGAAATAAGAAATAAGGGAAATAAATAAAGTTGCCACACACATTACTAGATCCAGTGGGCCATGTTCTTTCTAGTTTAGTACAATGTCAGTAATATTAATTGCACACAATTAAAATATATATTCCACGAAAACCAAGCTCTACTCACTTCAGTATGGTTTCCATATTTACATTAATTCTGATCTGCAATGAAACATGAATAAGAATAGATTGGATATTTTTATAAGAGATTCTTATAGAATCTCCTCTATTCAAGAGCTGGGGATGAGATCTTATTTAATTCTAAGTTCTCAAAGAAGTACTATAGGGTAGCTTAAGTAAAAACTTTAAAACTCCAAGGAGTGTAAGGAAGTGTGAAAAGTCCTGTAATATGCATAGAAGTTCACTCATTCATGTTAGATTTGACCGAAATATAAAGCTGGCCAAACCAGATTTTTGTGAATAGCCTTGAACACATCTCCTATGCTGCAACCTTATGAATGGTCCTGATTCTTTGCTCCTGACATTAATCAAGTCAACTAAAGTTTCACTCTAAATTGGTGCCAGATAAGGATCAATGAATTCAAGAGGGGTTGGACTAAGAGTGCTTGTGGGAACGCAGTGACTCTAAGTGGATGATGTGCTTAACTCTGTCCCAGTTCTGCCTGCTCTTCTCCTACAAGTTCCTTGGAATTGTTATTCCCAGAGGTTTAAAATACAAGCAAAAAGCAAGAACTTTTACTTTTTTACAAATTTTCACACACATACTACCCATAGAAGATATGAAATTTATCCCAGTGCATTGAATAACCTGATAAATTACTAGCATTATACAATATAAGTAATATTTATACAATATACAGTATAATTATCAATAAGACATAGTATGCCATCTGCATTAATAACAGCTTGCTTTCAACCCACTTGTTGTTATACTGAGCATGTCTTCCCTTTGTTTAAAAAAGCAAACAAGTGATTCCAAAATCAAATTAAAAACAAAAGGGCATCTAAGACAAGCTCATAAGACATCTTTGATAGATAAAAATAGATACTATTTGTAGTAACGCTTCCATATTAAAGGCCATTTCACAATGAGAGCAGAACGGCTGATTTCAATTTCGGACTGTATATCCTGAACAATAATTAGTAACTTAATTGTAAAAATTTTAATTCAGGATGTTACGATAACACACTGGCTGTCTGCTGCAAGCAATATAATTTTAGAATGTGGTATTAGATATAAGGACTAGATGTTGACCTAATTTTCTATTGAGGTCATCCCAAGAGGTCATGTATATGGAGTTAAGTAGTATTGTTCTTTCTCCATTTTTTTCTCTTGCAAAAAGAGTAAATTAACTATCTCCAGGTATGCCCTTATTTTATCTTCATGCTGGAAGTATCTTGGTCAACAGGTAGTTCTTCTAACATGCTCCACTGCCTGATCCAGAACTGGAAAGATCTAGCAGGCAGTGGTACCTATCCAAAAATAGAGTTTTCTTTGAGCTTGGAAAATGAAATCCAATCAATCCAAGATGTCAAGCTAGAAGCCCTAAGATTTCAACACAATTTAATAACCCTGTTTCTATTTCAAGAAATTTTTTCTTACATGAGTCATTTGTCATTGCCCATCTAGTATCAGTATCCCAGTCATTTATTAATGTTCAGATGGCATTTTAAGATGAGAAAAGCCCAGGAGAGGCTATTTTCGTATTAAAAGATTATAACAGACAGTACATTTATCAAACTGCAAAATTGAAGCTTAGAAATTAATAACATTATAAATAGAATAAATACAAATTTAAAAGAAAAGCGATGTTTGATTTATTGTTAATTTTTTGCAAGACAGTGTCTTCCCTGAGTCATTCCACAAATTATCTATCGTTAGTGCTACTGAGATCAAAAGGGAGCTTTTGTTTATCCCTGCAGTAGAAACATTCTGAGAAATGATGATTGAAGCTGACAGAAGAACTGGAAAGAACAAAAATATATTAAAAACTACAGAAATAGCATCACCCCCTTTTTTCCTTTCTTTTGTCTCTCATAAACTATGTAGAGTTGAATAGTTGCTGTGAACATGAAGTTGAAACAATAGTAATGAAATCTGAATCATCTTTATGAATTTTCACTTCTTTGATCGTTACGAAAAACTTTGTCTATAATTTAATTTGAAAGAAAGCTTATTGTAATAAATGTTTTCTTCTAACTATCCTGTTGTAAACAAACAATAGGAGTGGATGGCGTTTTAGATTCAAGGGATTTAGAGCAGGGGTGTCAAACTCATGGCGCCACAGCATCACGTGATGTATTGCAACTTTTCCTCCTTCGCTAAAACGGGTGGGGGTGGCCAGCATGTAATGCCTTTGGCCTTGTACTGTGAATTTGACACCCCTAATTTAGAGAATACATAGGTTTGCATGGAGCATCTTTCAGCAATTTCTTAAACCAAATACATTTTTCCCGAAGCTGTTTAAAGAATTGCTGACAGCTTAGAACTTCCAAGCTGTCTTTTTGAAGTGTGGCACTGCCCCAAAGATAAACAATAAATGAATTCTGATTGATGTATAAAGAATGCTAATAAAAATCATTGTTTCAGTCAAGTCATTGCAATTTCCTTTCCACCCCTGTTTTGTCCTTAGGAACTGAATATAAAAAACTGCAGTGGTTCTGGATATAAAGGGGACAGAATTCTGCTTCATGCAAGTACCTTTTGCCATAACTTGGCAGTTGTAGATATAAGTTGGACAGGAGCTACAGATGTTGGACTCAATGCCCTAGTCAAAGGTTCTAGAAGGTATCTAAAAAAAAAAAAATCCTGAAAACACCTTTGCCACCAAATACTTTTACCACCATTTTGTAATCAGTTGCAAAACAATGGGAAAGGCCAATTAGATTAATCATATCTAAGATTACATAGGAGTTTCTTACAGTTTGGAATGCCTTGCCCTGCTTTTTACCAGAATACTTCTGTTTCACTCATCATATTGTTCTGTTCTCTCCATAAGACATTAGTAATTTATTGTTGATTTCGATTTTCCTCTGTTTTTTTCTTCCCCTCTAGTATTTCTATTAATTGGGATGTTTTCCCTAATGATTCCACTCACTCATGCCATGGTTACCTCATGGCTTGACTACTGCAAAACAAATGATGTTTTCCCCTGAAGACACCAGGAAATTTAAGGTGGTCTAAATGCAGCAAGGCAGGCATATAACACCTCTGTTTTGTGAGCTGCACAAGCCACTGTGTTTCCAGGTGCTGGTTATTTCCTATAAAAGCTGACATGACATAGAGCTTGGGTACTTGAGGGGCCACTTGTCTTTCACATTATCTGTCTGGCTAATTCGATCAAGATCGGCACAATCCGGGGCCTCTAAGTTAAACCATACTATGCACTGGAACCCTATAAATGGGGTTCCCTTTGGAATGAGGTCACTCCCGAGTTCTGGACAGTCCCACTTAGCTGGTATTTTGAAGGGCCTTAAAAACCTGGCTCTGTCCAGATCTTTTGCAAGAATGAGTCCCCTTTGGCAATTTATTTCTTCCTGTTCCTTCTGGGTTTTTGTTTTCATCCTTACCATCTTTGCCCTTCAATTTGGTCTGCCATTTTTAAATTGTTTTTAATATATTATTTGTAACCATGAATGCAATAAATAAACAACAATAAAAATATCTGCTGGTGCAAGTTTCCTTTCTCCCCCTTCAATATCCAATGTTGGATATCTCTCGTATTGGCGTTCACCATCTGAAATGAGGAAAGTTAGGATTTAAACTGGGAAGATGTTTAGTCTGTAATGTTCACAGGATTGGCGGAAATTACAAGCAACCATACTGGTTTTCCTAAATGTAGTTAATCCAGTAAAAGGTAATTGCTTATTTTTCATTAAAGCACAATATCAAATTATGGAATTTAAGCTGTGCTACTATTAGTATCTACTTTAGAGGAAGCTTATTAATTAAGATGGGACTGACTTTTAACTAGATATACCTGCATGGTTAATTTTATAGAAACTAAACTTTGGTTCAACTTGACTGAATTCATGTATTAGGTTTTAAGCCAAGATTTTTTAAAACCCTACTTCTAAAAAAAGTTATTTGGTTTGATTCACACATGGTATGAAATTGTAATGTATAATTCCTTAAATCTGCTAAAGTGAAAACCAATCACATTATAATTGAGCATGATGAATATCTGCAATATTCTAAGGTCAGTATTCACATTGTTTTATTTACTATTTAAATGAGATCAGTACAGATGCCTATATTTAAGACCACATCTTATAGTTTCCTAATCAGAACATACTCATTGTAAGAAAATCTGATACTTTATAGAAGATAATAATTGTATAAACATAACTAAAGAGAGTTAAGAGGATTGACAGGAAAAGAATTCTTATACATAGATATGTGAAATTTGCTCCTCATATTTTCTTGCACATTAGAAAGTCAACATCTGCAATCAACTAAATTGCACAATGCTTTCTTATATTAAAAATGCAAGTAATTGCCACTGTTCCTTTAGTTTACAGTATTTTTCTGCTAATGGATGCCAGATTACCAACGAGTCAGTAATGGCCTTGATTGGAAAACATGGAAAAAGGTAAGGCAGAGGTGAAATTCATCAGGTTTTAGACTATTGACTGGAACTGGTAGTAAATTTTCTAAGCAGTTTGGAGAACTGTTAGAAGAAATCTTTTGTTTTTTTTCCACTTTACAGGTTTTAATCCTATAAGGAAGGCAGGAAAAAAACATTCTGGTGTTGTTTCTAGCCTAATCTTTATTGCCCTGCTTACAGAAACTGCTCACCCAGTCACATGACACCCCCAGCCACGCCCACCAAGCCACACCCACAGAACCGGTAGTAAAAACACTTGAATTCCACTACTGAGGCAAGGTATATGCCAACTCAAATTGTGAATCAAAATTCAGTGCAAGGTGGTTGCATCATCATTGCTTCAATTTAGAAGGGTACACAAAACATTTCCTAATTTTACAAAGTTAGAATTACCTTTTTTCTGCCCAAACCACAATAACTATAAAAATAACCTTTTCTAATGTGTGGCTGTGGTTAACTATGCTTGGCAATTGTACTGTAGGACAAAAGTCAGATCCACAAATTTAAACCCAGAACACACAGACCTTTCTAATTGAGTCCAGACCTTTGCAGGATGCTAAAGGAAACCATCCTTGACTAATGACTGGTTAGCTTTCATTTGAATATATCCAAGCAAAGAACAGCTCACTACCTCATCGTGTAATTAGTTCACTTAACAAACTTCCCTGATCATTAGGAAGGGATCTCTATCTCAATTCAGTGGAATTTACTATCCTTTAACTTAAATCCTGTATTGCTACTATCAAGAATACCTGATACTGTGCTTTTGTGCCTTTTTCCAGCTTTTAATAATTAATCAACAAGGTAAGTTAGAAATTTTATAGTCCATATTTGATAAAATATATCCTGTAGCATAAGTTAGGGTAATTAAAACCCCACCACCACAATTACTCTGTTTCTTTGAAAATTCTAGTTTATTTTTATATAACATACATCTTTTCTTTGTACTCGTGTTGTGATAGTGGTCATCAGCAACAGTATTACTTTTGTTCATTCCTCCATATATTTTAATCCAGTATAGTGTAGTATCACTAAATTCACTCCTTGGGTTTCTGAGGAGATATGGATTTTTTAAAACCTACAACTGTTTTTTAATATTTATACTAATCCCATTTGAATAAATTGTGTTCTTCAGTTCTATTCTAGTTGTAGAAATCATATGACCCTGGTTTCCATTATTCTTACCATGCTTTCTTTTACTACGTTCATCTTATTTTATTTTCCATAATCTGAACATTAGTGCTTAAACCCAGATCACAAATTTTATAAAATATTTTTTGATTTTTTTATTAAGTGGGCCCTGCTATTGAGACAGAAAAAAAATAGCTTACTATGCTTAAACTACTTTTACTAATCTTTGGGGATAGCCGTACATAGTATTTCAATGGTCCAGTATCTAGATAATTCAGACTGTGATCCTGCAAACCTTTCTCTCTTAGACACCATGTCATTCACATGTCTTTTTTGAAGTGTTTTCTGTGCATTCCTTTTGAATAAATGAGGATATGAGTGAATAAATGAAAAGTCTAGGTTACTGAATTACCTTCCTTATCTGTTAAATGATGATACGATTGTTGCTGTAGTATGTTGGGAGAAACAACAACAATTGTTTGTGAACTTCCTAAGTCTTGGAAGTTCTTTCAGATTTCTGATTCTTACTCCTGATACTTAGCATACAGTACTTCACTTGCTCACTGATCCTGTTAACATATAGTTTGCTTGTTTCAGTTCTTTATAACAACAGAAACTTTTTTCTATGATAGAAGAATATTTTTTATGGTAGAAGAGTACTTGTAACTCAGGATTTAAATGTGAGGTCCCTGGTGCTATCTAAGCACGATTGTTGTCTTGATGATGTTTTCTTATTCAGCTAGGTAACACCATCAGTTTTTTCTCTATTTTCTTGAGAAGTGCTGCTGCATCCTCTTTGTCTTTCAAAGATTTATCCTATCTTTTGTTCTACAGTGTCTCTTCTCTTGAAGGCCCTGACATAGAATCTTTTCAGAAAGCTTTATTTGAGCTTCAACAGTACAGAATGTCCTCTTTCTTTTGTTCCTGATTCTCTCCTGCTTTTTTTATTGTAGATAGATAGATACTCCATTGTCAGCAGCACTTCACTGCTGACATCAGCTGATGTACAACCAATTGTTACTTTGGTCATCTAACTTTTTAAGCTGGATACCACTAACATTTGCATACTGAAAATACGTGCCAGCTTGTTTCCAGGAAGAAACATAAACATGCCACAAGCACTACAAGTGAGGACTGCAAATGTTGGACATCTTATTTTAAGTTAATCATGTTGCCATCATTCAAGCACTTTGTAGCAATTTGAACTTGTATGTTAATTGGTTGTTTGGCTTGTCTTAATGACAAACAGAGTTTCAATAATACATTATTTCTGTGTAATGTGTTATATTGTTTAATATAAATCATTATTTTTTCTTACAGGAAATGTAACTTGCAGTACTTTAAATAAGTTCTGGTCTCAGAAGAGAAAACAAAACCTTATAAATGCATTATTTATTATTTTGCATTTTTATCACAGAATGCTTTAAGAATTTAGGTCTTGTAATAAGTACAACAGATATGCAGGATTCACTAAAAATAGAAACCATCATACCTTCTCTTTGATTTCTGATGGTTTGTTTTTTGGAACAAATCACAAGTTGATGGGATAATTTGTTGATATACAGACTCTGGCTTACTATTTTTGAAAACAAAATCATACCTCATTCCTGATTTAGACTTTATGAAGCTGAAGGCAAACTTGACTGTATGTTATTTCATGACTTATTTTTTCCTGTATATTCACCTACGTAAGATTTGCATCTTTGCCTGGGATAAGCAGTTAACTTCTTTCTCCCTGTACAAGTTATCTTTATCTACACAAACAAAACATTTAATTACAGTTAGTCTTTATAGTTAATTTGAACTGTATAATATATGTTATCTACTTGAATAAAATATTTATATAAAACTAAATACCATGAAAACATTACCAATTGTTTATATTTCCATTTGGTTACCTAACAGATGATAACCAGAGTCTTCCAATGTGACTTTTCTTTTCCTTTCCTACAAACTGTACACAATCTTTTTTCTTTTCCAATTATGAAGAACTGAGTGGCAATTGCCACTCCCCTTTTGAATTTTTTTTACTCTTCACTAGTGGACAACTCTCCATATTGTTCACTTTTGAGGAGAATAAATGTCGGTTGAAAGGTTTAAACCAATGGAGTGGAGAAGCAGGAATAACTAGTATCTGGCCTGAAAACACAGAGAAGATTTTTTAATAATGTTAGGAAAGTGTCTATAGACCTAAGTGCTTCTTAGACCTTACTGTGCAATCGTGTAAGATAGATCAATATATGATCTGTGAGGAAAATGAACTGAGGCTGAGAGACAGTTACTAGTCTGAGGCTATTTAATGAGTCTGAGGTGAATAACAATCTCCAAATTTCTAAGGCTAATTTGTCACTTGTGGTTTATTTTGGCACAATAATATCCTGGCAAGCTACTTTTTTCTTTCTTGATTGAATGATGCTGGCTTTATCTTGTGCCAAGCCCAATATTTCAACAATTATATGCTGTTGCTTCAAGGCCCTAAAAATATCTATTTTCTGTGTTAAATGTGTCACCTAACCAAAGCCTGCAAATTTGTTCTGTTTTTTATTTTTGTGTCTCATTTTCTCTGTTGGATATGGCCAATTCAGCTTTATCACTCACTGGAGAAATTCCACAGAAAGGCCTATTTTGAAGGGGATGGAATTTTTATGAATCATTTATAGTTAACCGGACTCCAACTTACTAGTGTTCTTACATATGTTCTTATTTTTTTTCATACAGGTAATTGCAAATTGCCAAGTAAATAATCCCCATGTGTGCTATATCAAATCATATAAGCATGTGCTTTCTGAAATCAGCTACAGTACAAAAATAGTTAATTCTACCTGCTTAGTTTATCAAGTAATTTATCAATAACACGTTCACACTTAGACCAAGATATTATGATATCAGTAATTTCATATTTTGTTTTCATATGCTTCTCATGTTAAAATTGGGGAGTGGTGCTATCTTTAAACACTTATCTTAAAAAAAATTAGTGAATGTTGAATGGCTAATACTGAAGGATATTACTAACTTCCTTACGTTCTTTTCTAGCCTTAAGAAACTGGAAATATTTGGCTGTCAAGCCATTACGGACAAATGCTTGAAATCGATTTCTACTAAATGTTCAGGTCTAGAGGTTCTGAATATTGGCAGAGTTCATAGAATCTCTCAGGACTGTTTACTGCAAATGGTAAATTCATTGCAAAAGCTTACTAGCCTCAATGTCACAGGCCTTGAAATGGTAAGAGCTGTTTATTTATTTCACCTCTTTCCCTCCGTTAATTATTTCTTTTTTGCTTGTGTTCAATTTATCATATATGTCAAAGGTTGACAACTTAAAAATGCAAACCTCTGAAGGCTTTATAGGCTTTTCAGTGTAGAAAAATACTGAGATTTTATGTTGCTTGAAAAAATAAATAAATCAGTCTTCTGGATATAAGTTTGGAAACTGAACACTAAAGTGAATATTCATAATATTCACAAAATATTATGGAAATAAGTGCAAATTGTATATAAACATGTTATAATTTAGACACTAAAATTAAAGTCATTCCTGGGTCCTATAGTCCTAGGCAATTATTTACCACTTTCAAACTTTCTTCTTTAGGAGAAGCTTCAATAATCCCTGGAAGAAATAAATATTTTACACTTAATAGGTTTATTGACTAAAATATATTAATGAATTTTTTAAAAAAGTTCTAAATTAGTTGTCTCCAAACCTGGTATCCCCTCTTCTGATGCTAAATCACAGACTGGATCCAGAGGAGGCCAACCTCCCACTACATTTATTCATTTGTTAAATTTATATGCTGCCCATCTTAGTGACTTTGGATGACTTACAACATCATAAAACCGAAATACAAAACATTAAATATTAAAATTAATGTAAATTCCATAAGTTAGAAACTGGAATGCAATGGGGCAGGGGTGGGAACTTCTTTGTAGTCTACTAATAAGTTCCAATGTGGAATACTCTCATCAGATGCCCAGACCAATCAGCAGAGCTAGTTTGAGGCTTTTTCAAAAGGACAAGAGGGTGGGAGCAGATGTTTGAGGAGCTTGATGTTGTGGGAGCTACAGCAGAAAAAGTCTTTATCCTGGATACCCCCAGCCAAAATTCTTTAACAAAAGGGTCCACAGCATGCCTCTTCTGCTGGAACAAGTGGGATGGACCAATCCCATTGAGATGGTTCTGCAGGTAGCCTGGACCCATGCCATAAAAGGGTTTAAAGACGATAACCAACACATTGAACTGGACTTGGAAGCAAACCAGCAACAAGTACAGTTTGTGCAACAGCAGTGTTAAAGGTTCCATTCTAGGGACTCCTAGAACTATCTGTGGGGCTTCTTTCTATGTCAGCTGTAGCTTCCAAATACTCTTCCAGGAGAGTAGCCCCATGCAGAGTGCCCTACGGTAATCCAGGATGTGAGTAATTGAGCAGTGACTTTGGAGCAAGGTGCTCTTTTAGGTATCCAGCACGCAAGTCATGCCAGGCTTTATTTTCAGTTGCAGCTGAAAGCCAGTTCAACAGGTGTCACATAGGTTAACTGCAAAATGTTTATAATGATTTATGATATCTGTGCAAAAGCCCTCCTTGCCAGGCTGTCACTTGCACTTCAAGCAAGAAGAATCTCTGGTTACACACAAATTCTGTCTGAGGTAGTGCAACCTTATCTAGAATTAACATTACTGGCAATGGGACCTCCTGTATTACTAGGCACTGAGACTTGATAGGGTTGGGCCTGAGCCTTTTCCTCCCTATCTGAATGCTAACAGAATCCAGTATCTAGAACAGGGCCCCAGCCACATCACCAGTTCACTCTAGAGTTGAGATATACAGCTGTATGTCATCCATATATTGATAGGGATAATCTTGCCCAGATGTTAAATAAAACTGGGGATACAATTAAGCCCTAAGGAAAATCTTACAAAGCAAGGGTCTCAGGCTTGTGTCTACTAACTCTGAATGGAACTGACTCCGAGAAAAGAAGAAAATCACTGTAATCTATGCTCCCTACTCTTAACTCTTGAATCAGTCACTCCTTAGATGTTCTTATTCCCTCTGCTTTTCTAAAAGGATATAAACCTATCAAAAGAGTTATGGGAAAAATGTATGCCAATACACTTTGAACATTAATCTATAAATAATATACTGGAGCTGGTTTCCATATTGTACTGGGAATAAGGAACTTGACTTGCAGTGAGTAGCTCTGTTGAAAGACAAACCTCCACTTTGGTTTATTCCCTGCTTTTTTCTTGTCTTGGGCTGCAGATGAGGGATTCTCTAGTGCATTGTATTTTGAAGACGTGTCCTAAATTGGATTATTTGGTTCTTAATTCCTGTGCTCATATAACGGACATCAGTCTAATTGAAATTAGCACTTATTTGCCAGGGATCAGGTAAGATAATATGCTGTTAATGCACTTGTCCTTGAATTTATATATTTTGGTATTATTTAAATAATTTTCAGTAATGTTACTTCATTAGTTACACTGACATTTTGTTTTGCCTTTTTGCTGTTTGTGACCTCAAATGCATTAAATAAAAACTCCTTGAAGCTGTACTGGATAGTGCTATTTCTATGGCAACTGCTTAACATTTTGTTGTGCTATCAAATGTGGATATGGTTTTAAAAAGTAAAATTTAAAAGTGTGTTACATTTTTAATATTCTGATATTTTAATAATAAATTTAAAATAAAGAACTGG
Source organism: Myanophis thanlyinensis (assembly GCA_017656035.1). Lineage (NCBI taxonomy): Eukaryota > Metazoa > Chordata > Lepidosauria > Squamata > Homalopsidae > Myanophis > Myanophis thanlyinensis. Next base: position 16,401 of record JAEANM010000789.1, read on the forward strand.
AACTTAATTATAATAGAGGCTGAAAGTCACAGAGTGGTGGTTACTATTGATCACAGTTTAAACTCGTTTGTGTAATAGTTATGTTGCTTTGCTTTGGATAAAAAAGGTTGTTTTTATTTTGCTAAAATTATGGACAGTATCATGATGATTTTTTTACTGTCAGTGCAAGTCATACCTATTTCCTTCTGCATTTACTCCCAAGATGACACACTTTGACTTTTTAAAAAGTTTGCCTTACTCATGGCTTGCAATCACAAGGCTGGGAAGGGGAAATTATACATGAGAGGGAACCAGAGTACAAAGACGAAGTGACTAAATTAGCGGACCAGCGAAAACCTGTGGACATAGTATACTCGGGACTTCAGTAAGTTATTTGATGTAGCAGACTACAACCTACGTCCTGATAAGATAGAAAAATATGGGATAGACAGCATTACCATCAGATGGATTCGTAATTAGCTGACAAGCTGCCCTCAACATAAATCCCTCAATGGAACTACATCTAAATGGAGGGAAGTATGCGGTAGGGTGCCCCAAGGTTCTGCCTTAGGCCCAGTACTCTTCAACATCTTCATCAATGATTTGGAATAGAAGGGGAACTTATTAAATTTGCAGATGACATCAAGCCAAGGGGAATAGCCAACACATCAGAAAATGGGCTCAAGGTCCCGAAAATATTTGACAGACTTGAGCAATGGGCCCTATCAAACAAAATGCAATTCAGTGGTGAAAAAAGTGAGGTTTTACACTTAGGCAAGAAAAACCAAATGCAAATGTATAGAATAGATGATACCTGGCTCAACAGCAGTAACTGTGAGAGGGATCTAGAAGGATCTACTGGTCAAACATTTGAGTATAAGCCAGCAGTGTGCTGCAGAAGCCAAAAAAGCCAATGCAGTCCTAGGCTACATAAACAGAGGAATAATATTGAGATCACATGAAGTATTAGTTGGAATACTGTGTCCAGTTCTGGTCTCGGCAATACAATGTTGAGACTCAAGGAAGAGTGCAAAGAAGAGTGACAATTAGGAGTCTGAAAGCTAAAACGTGATGAAAGATTGCAGAATTGGGTATTTCTAGTCTTACAAACAGAAGGACTAAGGGTGACATGAAAGCAGTCTTGCAATATTTGAAAGGCTGTCTCAAAGAAGAGGGGACAAAATATTCCCCAAAGCACTTGAAAGTCAGACAAGAAACAATGGTGATCATTTGATCCTGGGATGCTGCCACCATCATAAATACATGCCAGTTGCCAAGTGCCCAAATTTTCATCATGTAACTGGGGAAGCTGCGATGATAAGCGCGGTCACTTTTTTCCAGTGCTGTTGTAACTTTGAACAGTCACTAAACAAATGGTTGTAAATCAATTAGTGCATTACAGCATCCTAGGCTGTTGTGAAGAGTCAATGCATGTGAAGGTCAATACCAGCTAAAGAATCATGGCAACTGTGATTTCACATTGATATTGTATATAGCAATAATAATAAAAAATGTCAATGGAAACATCTTTCTAGCTCTTTCAAATCTTTTTCCTCCAATGTACATAGGGAGCCAGTTTCTGTGTCAGGTTACTGCTTTTTGTTTCCTTTCAGGTACCTTGATGTTAATGGATGTAAAGACATGAGTGACATTGGAGTTCAAGCTTTGGCAAGGAATTGCCATAAACTTTCTTATCTTGATTTGAGTTCCACAGCAACAAGCAAAAGAGGGTAAGATATTTGGTAAAAAAAAATATGCACATTTTAAAAAGAAAATAGGTGACAAAAATTAAGGCTGATCTTAAGGATTCATTTAATATTAGCTATATTGTCAGTGCAAGCAGTGACATAATACTACCATTGGTTAAAAATTGTTTTCAGTCACTTCAAGTGGTTAAATAAAGAGGAATGTGAGCATATAAATGAATGAATGAAGTCTTTAAATAGGACTGCTTCTTGTTAGTGAACAGAGGAATATTTACAAATTATTTAATTTTCCTAGCAAGATAGGTAGTCTTCAACTTATGAACACAACTGAGTCCAAAATTTCTGTTGTTAAGCAAAACAGTTGTTGAGTTTTGCTGCATTTTATTATCTTTCTTACCACAGTCGTTAAGTGAATCACAGCAGTTGTTAAGTTAGTATCATAATTATTATTAAATGAATCAGACCTATGCCTTGAAAGGCTTTAAAGGTGATTACCAACACCTTGAATTGCACCAGAAGCCAGTGCAGCTTGCAGAGCAGTGGTGTTACGTGGGCCATTCTTGAGGTCTCAAGGCTTGTCCTCAATGCTGCACTCTGCACCAGCTATAGCTTCCAAAGGCTCATCAAGGTAGCCTCATGCAGAGCGTGTTGCAGTAATCCAGACACAAAATGATTAGGGCTTGAAGGATTGAGCACATGGACACCTGATTGATATTCATTTCTTGATTTAGTAATACAAGAAATTCAGTGAAATATGATAGGAAACTTGGAAAACATCATGAATGTATACAGAAAACTTACTTGAGTCATGTAGACTTGAACTGACCTGTAGTGCCAGTTAATTTACAAAAAGTGCTATTACTAAATTAATTTAAGTAAACATTGGGTTTTTTAAAAACTTGTGGATAGGTGTCTACTGCCATACTGTGTTTGGACAGTGTGTGTCAGTAGCTGCAGCACTCCAATTTGCCCATAAGTATAATAATTTTCAACATCTGTGGACATCTGAAGGTCTATTAATTAGATATAGAGTGGAGAGAAGACCAAAGAACTTTTTCCAGTACATTTTCAATTTCCCTGAGTTTTAAAACATTAAGCTCAGTATTCTAGGTATGGTAACATTGCCATAATTGTGATTGCCAGCTTGCTTAAATACATTCCTGTATTGCTAATCTGAGTTTTATCTGCTTGATTGACTTACCTATTGTTTTGCCCTAATTCAAGCTTCTTTTATGACTATTTTTTCCTATGAACTATTTAAATGCCACTGCACTTGGAAAAGTCATTATTGCAATGATATAGATTGTAGTACAACATTGTACACATTATTGTAGGAGTTTGATGTTTGCATTACCTTAGACTTCTGTTTGACTTTCAGTGTAGCACTGTTTGAAAAGTTTTCAGAACTTATTCTCACATATATTCCTTATTTGCTGTTATGAAGCTTATATGTAAGTTATTATCTTATTATTTAGACACCTGAGAACTTCAAATTAGCTTTGCTCACTTTCTTATTCTATGAGTAGCCAGTTTGGACTGGCATCAGTCTGTAAGTTTAGTAAAAGGTCTGCAAGAAAATGCATCCTCAACATAGTGTACAGTATATTTCTGATATGGACATTTTTGTACCCATTTACCTAATATGTAGAGCTTTTGCAAGAATTTGCCTATGCTTAATTCATTTTGTAAAAAAATTAATCTAATATATAATGATAGATTTATTTCTTAAAATACAAAGAGTGCCAAAACTGGCTAATAATAAGAGCCTCAGTGTGCAATGGTTAGAGTGCAATACTGCAGGCTATGTCTGCTGACTCTCAGCTGCCTGCAGTTTGGCAGTTCAAATCCCACCAGGCTCAAGGTTGACTCAGCCTTCCATCCTTCTGAGGTAGGTAAAATGAGGACCCAAATTGTTAGGGGCAATAAGCTGACTGTAAACAGCTTAGAGAGGCCTGTAAAGCATTATAAAGCAGTATATAAGTGCTATTGCTATTGCTAATATACAGATTTGGCAGACACAGATTTTAAATTTATGTAACATTATGATGAATTACCTTTTAACTATTCCACTGGTAAGAATACTATATCAGTCAGTGGGAAATATCACTTAGTGTTACTATTGCATGAATTTAAGTGTATGGGCAGAGGCCAGGCACATTCGTTTTCCTGTACACAATGTAGTTAGATAAAAATAATTGTATGCCAAGTTTAGTTCTCACTCAATCCCTCTGACCTTTGAAATATATTTCAACGAATCTTTTAAGTAAATAGAAGCTGACACAACTTACATGGTAAAAACCACAGTATCGTTCTACAAATTTGAATGTATGTGATATTTCTATTAGTTAAAATAATGTTCATCCTTTTAGTATCATACCTTTTCAAGGTAATAGATCTATGTTAAACAAAAGGTCCATTTCTGACTTAACAGATACAGCATTACAACTTAAGGAGTTTTCCTCCACATATTCCATTAAAGATAAATACAATCTTATCTACCAGTTGGAAGACAAAAGATGGCAGTGATGACCACTTAGCATTATGTTTATTCAGTTACTGTGTTAAATTTATGTTTTACTGACAAAGAAATAAAGGGAGAGTAGTATAGATCTATTTCAAGCTATTTAGCTCTCATCATAGCTAAGTCATAGCCTTCTGGGATTTGAACCAGAACTCAGAACTGTGTTCATTGTCCAGGAATGCAATGAATATGGGAGAGACAACTACAGGTTTTGTCAGAATATCATCTTATTTCTTTTGTGGTAGTCACAAACAGTCATGTCATAGGCAAGGCCAATAGGATAGTGAATCTTTCTATGGCAAATTCCTCAACAGAGGTTGGAAAGTTGGAAATATCTCACCCAGATCAACCACGTTGTTATTCATTTGTCTCAGTGATGGGATTCAAATTTTTTTACTACCAGTTCTGTTGGTGTGGCTTTGTGGGGGTCATGTGACTGAGTGGGCAGTTTCTGCAACCAGGGCAATAAAGATTAAACTAGAAACAACACCAGAATGGTTTTTTCCTGCCTTCCTTATAGGATTAACCCTGTAAAGTGGAAAAAAAAACCAAAAGGAGATTTCTTGTAACAACCAGTTCTCCGAACTGCTTTATGGTTCTCCGAACTGCTTTACGGTTCTCCGAACTGCTCCAAAAATTTACTACTGGTTCTGGCGAACCTGCTAGAATCTGCTGAATTTTACCTTTGACTTGCCTCCTTTGTTGCTGTTTCATTGGAATTATCACAGCCTCAGTCTGGCCAGTTTAATGGCCATCTTTTCCCCCCCACCAGTTTTAGGGGTTTTTCTGGATCAGACAAGGAATTTGCTGACTCCTTGTGATCAATGGAATTTCCCCTCTATCTTCACCATCTCTCCAAGGTGGCTTGGGTCCAATTGAGTCCAATTGGACCTCCTGGCAGGCAGAATTCAGCGGTTTAGCACAGAGCCCCATGAAAGTACCCTATTTTGCCATGATACCAGCTCTGGCCTCTGGGCAAAAGGCCTTCTGCTGAATTTGTTGACTTGTGATGATGGATGAAATTTTTATTTCTTTGAAAACCTGCCATCACTCCCATAAACAGTAATGAAGAGATTGGCTTATAGGGGCTCCTTTCTCAGCTGCTGACAATGGGTATGAGTAAAAGTGGGAGGGATCAGCGAGCACCAAAGGAAAAGCATTACTTTTTGATCTGAATTCTAGAGCTGCAATGAAGAGCCAAGGAAATAAAAGGAGAAATGCATGGCTGTAGGATCACTCGGGCGGCAGAGCTATTCTTCCATCATTTTAAATCACTAGTATCTCTTCTAGGGAAGAATAAGCTTATGACAGGACCCCCACAGCTTACTTAGAGTCTAATAGTAATGAAAATTGTATATAGTCCTCTAAGCTAACCAAATATGCCATGAATTAATTAGAGAAAACAGAGAAACCATTCTCTTTATTGTGTCACTGCAATTGTTTGAGGATTAAGGACGTAGACCCACCTAATACTGTACAAACAATGCATCCAAGATACTTGTCTAACACAAATCTCCTTTTCAAATCTTATAGAAAAAGCATAATGTTGTTCTTGGATTTCAGGGTTTGCTTGTTGGCTAATTTCTGCTTTAATACCTTAGAGTGTCTGAAGCTTAGTTTCTGCCGGAATATCTCTCTAGATGCAGTTGCAAAACTATGTAAAAATTGCAAAAGGTGAGTGTAATTTAAACTGATGCTAAAGTCTCTCTAAAATTCAAACGATTTCATTTCAGAAAGTTGCAGGGTGAGTTTGTTTTAACTATTGAAATGGAGTTACAAGGATAGCTATCCCAGTGGTCTCCAGATGTTATGGCTTATTGGTCATAATAATCAGGAGATTTAGGGCTTATAAATGGTGTTATTTAGTCCTCGGTTCATAATATGTTTAAAATAATAAAAAAGAAACTGCCAGGGGTTATGACCAAGGTTTATTATATAAAAAAGACATGGGAAAAAGAAGAATAGGATCCCTCTGTCCCCTATTGTTAACTCATCCAAGAGATAAAATAGTTTAATGTGTTCCTACTTAATCAAATTCGATGTTTCAATGTGTTATAACATTTTTAATTTTAATGGTTTGAGTAAAGGTTTAGATAAATTCATGATAGAATATATTTTTCTGATATTCAAGGATAAATCCTAATGTAGCTTTAGAAATAAATTTTATCCACACACAATAAATTAATGGGAACCCTAATCAAGATTAGAAATGCAGGAGCAATGGACTGAAATATCTAGGAAAAGTATATGGAGAAATGCTGCAACACTTAACAGCAGTGTTCCACATTACATTTTATTGCATGCCCTCCTGTTATAAATAATTAAATTATAGATTCCTAACCTTTGGGGACCATTGGAAGGACTCGGAATTTAGAGAATATGTTTTGAACTTTCTCACTAAATGGCTGATGCTTTTAGCAGGATCACTTACAAAATACTCATTTATCAGAATTTATACTTTATACTCGCTATCTCATCAAGGATCTCAGAATGTACTCTATTTCCCCATGTCCCTTTCTTTTCTAGATAGATGGTCATTTGTATCCTGAATATATTTAGGTCCCAAGCATTCTTTCATTAAAGATTTTTCTTGGGATTGGGACTTTATCCTACAGAAGGTTCCCATTAGCTTGGGAAAAAATTAACATTTCAAAATAAGAGACTGGAACCTGCTTCCTGTTCAAGCATTTATTCAGTGCTTTAATCTTTATGCTTAGCCAACCAACATCACGAGTGAAAAATATTTGTATTTCTAGACAATCTAAATCTGTTAAGTAAACAGATTTAAGTCTTCAGTAGATGTTACCCATATTTGTACATCTCAAATTACACTGAATTAATATTCAAAGGGTGTGGTTATGATTCTTTTGTTACCAAGATGGTGATTTTATTGCTGCATATCTCTTTAAAATTGATGACAAATCTAACTGTAATTGATTCATTTATAAAATATTGCTGAAATTAGGTGGATAAGAACAATCAGTATTCTTTATTAACGTAAGCTTATAGACATGAGAAATATAGTGTATAGTATGGTAGGGATATAGTACAGAGTAAAGCAAATATTTATGCTAATAAGGAAAAGGACAGCAGAAATAATGCCTGGGATATTTGATGGATGAACATGTTGAGAAGTTTCATTCCCTATTGCTGATCTTTCTTAGAACTGGTCCACATTTCAGAAAGTTTGCCAGATTGATAAAACATGTAATAAAGGGTAGGAAAGAGTTTGTGGCCTGTATAATGTATAAGTCTAAAAACTGGACTGCTCAACTCTTGTAACTTAAGGATATTTATAAAAGTAGAACTTTAGGATATTTGTTGTATTGTTTTGTGGGTGATTTGAAGATATTACTTTTAAGCCTTGTTAAGCTGTAGAACTGAATTTTCGAAAGAATAATTATCTGTGTTTTCACACTTACAGTATGTGAAGACGCAGTGCTATGGAGTGCTATAATTAATTCTGGAGCAATTTGCTTCCAATATCTTCTATTGTTTGTTTTATTTAATAGTTGTAGTGAAATAACCTTTAGTTTCTTTTCAAGTAAATGACTGACTTCTCTCAAAACTTCCTTGTTTAATACATTCTTTAGAGATATTGTAATGCTAACCTCACTGTTTATTATTTATGTCACATTGCTGTTTCCTGCAGGTTCATTGCTTACAGAAATATGTCCAGTGTTTCCCATTTGCTTCCCATTCTAGCAGTACTTTATGAATTATATATGTTGCAGTACTCATACTCTCTGCAATATATTTCACAGTAAAGAAACTTCTGAATTTTTATAAAGAAACAACTTTCAAGGGCATAACTATGATTGTGCAATAATTTTGCAATTATGAATCTATTATTCTATTGATGTTCTTTTTTCATTCCAACAGACTCCAAATACTTCACTTATATGGTTGCCGCTTTATACCTGATTTGGAATCCATTACAAAAGTTAATAAAGCTGTTAAAATATTTCATGACCTGACAATTGCAACTATGAAGTTGTTACCTTAGTGAGAACTCTGCCAAATCTTTCCACACTTGTCTAATGAATAGTTTAGAATTTGACTATGATTTTTTAAAAAGTGGTCATAATGTAGTAACTTACCTTTGTCCAATACTTTCTATTTGTGTTACTGTGTCATCTGTGGAATAGTTAAAATGAAGAAAATCTTGTTAGAATTATTTTGAAGATACAGTTTCTTTGACGATATAACTACCACCACCAAATTTAAATGACACGATGTTCTCAGAAGATCTAACCTCTCCAGATATTGGACATTTAAATTACAGCTGCATTGTGACTGATATCTCTTTTAAAACCAATACCTACGTAATATATTTTGGAACAAAACCTTCTTTTGCTTTTTTATGCTGAGAGCTCTGCTTTCATTGCTTGCACTATGGCTCATAAAAATAAATCGTCTTTTGTTGAACGTTTTTTCTGCCAGTTGCTTGAATAACATGGGTTGTCCCTCTGGCTGCTATACTGATGCCAATCCTACATAGGCGGAAACTGGCTGCCTGTATAATACATCAAGAACCATCTATTTTGTAAGCTGCATTTTCTGTGACACCACTAAATGACACCATATTTGATCTTAAGAAGAGAGTCAAAGCACAGGGCTTGAACACTATGGCAAGATAAATATCAGCCTTCCCACAATGTTGCATTTCTCTTGGGAATCAAATGCAAATTTTTGATAAGAGTGTACCAATAACCTTTGGCCACAGCATTTTCAGATAACATCTGCACACTGTGTGTCACAAATGGATGCAAAATCTTGCTGTTACATATCTTTCAATTTCCTGGGTTATAAGAAGACCAGGTACCTCAAATATCACAGAAACCAACTCTGCTCTGAATGTTACTTACCTCAGAAGAAAATCATCAAAGTCCTTTCATCTCATAAAGCTGAATTAGTATCTCCACAACATGTTTCTTAAACCTGAAGCTTTTCCAAAACATCCTGAAACAATCACTTTTACCTTATCATATCATAATCATGATTTTAGAAACTAATCCCTTATAAATAACCTATAAAATTTTTGGACATCAGTTAAAAATTATTAAGCAGATTCTTATATTTTGTATAGGAATACACAATTAAGAGAGATAGAATAATACCTATGGTATTTCCATATATATGGACAATAGCAATGGAAAACTAAATGGCAACATCCTGTATTTTACTGTTTCAGAAGGCAAGAATACAACCAGGACATAAAAAGGAAATAGAATTAGATAGAAAATTACCAGAAAATTGCATTTTTAGAGTTAAGAGATGAAGACCAATAAAATGTAAATGTCTTGGGAGCAATGGGCTTTGCACAAGTGATATTCAAGAAGAGATTGAAGAATCATCTGCCAGAAATTCTGTCACCATGATACACTTTTATTATGAAAATTTGATAATTACCTCTAAGCTCCCTTCCAAATCTGATATACTCTGATTCTAGGATTCCAGTATCAAAAACTGATTTCTGAGTAGTGCTTTTCCTCCTAAATTATATAACTTCTTTTCCTGCTGGAAAATACCCAAACCTATGCTGTTAAATTATAGGGAATACAACAGAATCCCATGTGCCTAAGGACATAAGTAATCTTCAAACTTCTGTCCCACTGACAGAATTGTAAAATAGATTGTTTTAATTTAAGATTAAATGAAAATATGAGATGATTTTTATTTACAGCAGGGATGGGCAATTCATTTTACCAATGGACCACAGGAGAAACCAACTGTTGTGGAAATCCAAACACACACATTTTTTAAAACCATCGCCTTCAAAATAAAACTAATCCATACAGGCTGGAGAGGAACAGCCAAAGAGCCGGATGTGGCCCAGGGGCATAAAGTGCCCAGATCTGATTTACAGCTATGCTTCTGAATCTACTAAGAGCAACATGAAAACAAAAATGATGAAGGATTGTGATGCAGTGCTTGGAATCTAAGGGAAAGATTTATTTATTAAAAAGTACCAACTTGAAAGAAAAAAGTTCCATTACAAAAGTTCCAGGCCATACTAATTGGTGGGTTTTAAGAGGTTCACTTTGGAATAATTCTACTAATAATTCTACCTCCTCCAGAGTTTGCTAATCTTTCATTCTAGGGATGGATTGGTGGCTCCAATATCAGTAGGATCCAGAATAAAAGTAATGTCCCTAAATTACCTAAACTGTTCTGTTCATAGAATGATACATAACTTTTACATAACAGCAAAGAATATCCTGTGTGGCTAAAGGAAAATTAAAATGTGCCAAATAGGAAAAAAGGTTACTTAACTTCTAGTACCAATTTGATCTGTAGCATTCTGTTTTCCTTTCCTGTGAAACATGATGTCTAAATCTTAATAGTTACAAGTGGCATCGTCAAAAAAATACCCTTAGTTTAAAAGGCGTTTATTACCACTTGCTTGGATTGGTAATGCAATCAATAATAATGCAGAACAGAGGTATGTGTGGAACCTGAGTTACTTGGATGGCACAAGCCTCTTAAAAGCGTTAGATGTAGCCCTCAGAGACCTTCAAATCCTATCAAATTGTAATCTATATTAAACGCTTGATTAAAAAACATATTTAAGTAAATTTAATTACATGAAATCAAATAGTGTTTTGTGCTGGACTTACTTTTTTTGAGAAATGTGGCCTTTGATATAGTTTTCTTTAGTAGTTCAGGCACTGGGCTAGAAATCAAGATATGGTGAATTGGCCAGTCATTCATTCTCAATTCAGCTCACCTCACTGGATTACTACTATGGAGAAAATGGAAGGAGAAAGGAATATTAGTTATGTTCATCACCTTGAGTTACTTATAAAAATAATAAAGACTAGATAAAAATACTCTTTCAGACATTAGGGGCTTGGGCTTAAACCACAGAATCAGAATTTGAATCTCTCCCCTTATGGTACTAATTGAGCATTTATGCAATTTTATTTATCAAACTTACATAGTTGCCCATCTCACCAGAGGTGACTTTGCATGGCATACTACAAGCAAAGGATTCAACTAGATATAAGCTGTCTTTGTTTATTACTGTTTTTCATTTTGTTGCCTCCTCTTTATTTCCATTTCAGCATATAGATGGTCCTCAATTAATGACCCAAACCCATACCAATACCTTTGTAGCTGAACAAAGCAGTCCCAGTTGCTCTCATAAAATGAATCCTAGGATTGTTAGGCAAAGATCCACCTAGATTCAAGCCATCCCTGGTTTGGTCCTCCCAGTCTAGAATTCAATTCTCCAACTTCTTGGAGAAATTCTTCTATTCCCTCCACATATCTTTCTCTCCCCCAATTCTGTTCTTTCAGCTACCCTGAAGAGACTACTGTATTCCCATGCCACCATCTCAGTGGACCTTCCTCCCCGTTTTCCCAGGTGCAATCATGTTCCTTCTCTCTCTGCTAGGCTTGCCATTACTACCAAGAAGCACTGCCTCCTACTGCAATAGTCATAAGGTTGAGGACTGGTTGCAAGTCCACTTTTTCAGTGATGTTGTAACTCAGTGGTCATTAACGAATGGACACCAAGCGAAAACTTAACCTGTATTGCAGATTATTGTATTATTTAAAATAAATGTGCCAGTTTCTCTTCTATCTTAATGCAATGGCTACTTTTAAATAAAAATATGATTTTTTTAAAGCAAGTGTTTTACTGTGATAACACAAGTGTTACAATCTTAAGTAACTAACTTTTGATAAAGTATGGCTAAACAGAATTATGTCCAGAAACAAGCTTGGCAAGAGAACATTTTCTCTAGTTATTCTTAATGAATCTCAACCTCACAAAACCAGTGTTACAAGTAAATGCCACTTCCTTTTCTAGAGTCTCAGGTGATTTATTTTGTGTTCACTGTTCTACAAGCAGAAAGGTCAGATGTTGCAATTTGTAGTGCCACTATTTCCTGAAACTTGTCCCAACCCCTAATGTACATAAGATTGGGTTCCACATCTCAGAATGATATTTCGTTTTATTTAATCAACTGTCCCAAATTAACTTATGAGCTCACAGATAGGGATATGTTGTTTTTGACTGTGAATGTAAAACAGGTAATCACAACCAAGTTAAACTAATGTATCCTAAAACTTGTGAAATTACATCTCATCCATTAATTTTGGTTCAAAAATGTTCCATCAGAATTTTCTTTTCGAAAACATGGTCCATGCTCCCCACTTCACAAAGAATGGATCTGCAATTTGGTTGTCAAAGGTAAAATAATGCGGGTAAAATAATAATGGCATTTCTTTTGCAATACAGCCCTATGTACAGTATCCTTGCTTGGGGGAAAAGTCTCCTAATGAAGGCTTCTCTCCAGGAGAGCATTAAAATGGCAACCTTATGAGAAAAAGCAAGAAAGCCATAACGTATTTCCACCAGTAAGATTTTGTATTTATGGAAAACTCTGCATGAAGTCCCAAAAAAGTAGGTTTTTTTTCCTTCTCCAAAGCAATAGAATTAAAGTGACCCGAATGGGTATTTGCCAAGAGAAACCTGACTGAGAATAGAAAGTGAAGCCTATTTCTTGACAACCTGACTTTGGCCTCTGGGTGTATTTAAGTTGACAAATAAATTTAAATTCTGGGGTTTCCCAATTATAGTTTGGGGCTTTCAGTTAACAGCAGGACCTGCTGCCCCATTTAATTACAAGAAAACTGCGTCGAGGGGATCATCCTTCTCTAAGGGCCGCTTTCAAGCCCTTCTGGATTTAGGAGGCTACGGGCCGGTCGCAGAAGGGCAGCCGCCTGCCCTCTTCCTAGGCACAGTTGAATCGGTCTGTAGCCAAAGCTCCATTCGACGCGGGGCTATAACCATTCCCTTGGCGCCTAGTCAATTAGCGTCGTCACCCTTGACTACCCAGCCAAGCCGCCTCTTTCCAGGATGCGGCGCTTTTGACGGGCCGCAAAAGAAACCTGCGCCGCGGGGAAAGAATCGTCAGAAGTGGAATTCACACCTGTGACGGACCAGCCCCGTCCTCCCCGTTCCAACACGTCTGACAGGCCGCAGGGCGGTCTCGCCCGGAGCGGCCGGACGCTCTCAAAGCAGCTCTCTCCACTGGGAGGCAGGGCGGGCGCTGGGGCGAAATTCTTGGAAGAACTTTTCCTGCTCGAGGGGTGGAGCGGAGAAGGGGCGGCCTGGAAAGCAGCCGGCAGCAAAAGCACGGATTCGGGCGCGGAAAGTCGGGTTCGGCGTCTGGGCGTCTTTCCTTCCCGGATCGAGGTTCCCCGCCGCTTTGGAGCCGTCGGGGAGTCTCGGCGAGCCCGCCGCCCTCCCTCGCCGTGTGATGGGCTCCTCCGCGAGGGAGCAGGTGGACTTGGACGAAAGTGGCCGGCTCCGCTCGCTCTTTCTGGCCTGCGATGTGAACGGTTCCGGCCGGATCGAGCGCGATGACTTCGGCTCGCTCTGCGCCGAACTGCGAGTCCGGCCGGCGGAGGCCGAAGCTATTTTTCAGCGCCTGGACACCGACCGAGACGGCGCCATCACCTTCCACGAGTTCGTTCGGGGGTTTCGCGGCGTCGCTCAACCGCAGGGGCGGCGGAGCGACTGTGAGGGGCTCCCGGGGGAAGAGAGCGACGCGTTCAGTGCCTTCGCCGGGATGGCGGCGGCGGCAGGGGGTTCTGCGGCGGGTCCCAGCCAGGCCTGGCGGGAATTTGAGCTTCGGCTCGGGGAGGAGGCGGGTTTCATTCCCAGGTAAGTCGCTGTTACTCCTGTGAGGGGAAAGGCGCGTCATAACCAGCCCCCGAAGTTTTAGCCCTTGCTTTTCCAGTCACCATTGAAAGGTAAAGGTGTTAAAAGTCTTTCTGAGTAGTTCCGCCGGATACAAGCCTGTTAACAAATCGCTTTAGCAAACTTCAAGCAGTGTTTTCGGTAATGGATAAAAGCTGCACCTGTTGAACTTCTACCTGGCAAGTATTACTTGAGGGATACACAAGGGCTAGCCGGCAACATTTGACCCTGTGATTATTATTATTTTATTTCAGCCTTTTCATGGATTGAGGATCGTGCATTTTATTATTTTCATTCTTTATAGTATGGTAAACACTAGCACTTTTTCTACAAGGAACTAGGAGTCAGTGTTTACTCTCTTATCAATACAAAGGGGGTGAGATAGGAGAGGCAGTTTGTATGTATTTGTGGCTTTGCTGGTATTCAAACTCTTAAAATTTTAGGTAGTTGCTAATGAGTAAGCCATGCTGGCTTTTCATTGAAGCAGAGAAAATCCAAGGTTTTATTTTCTAAGCGAAGGCTGCTGGTTTCAGTCTAACTGGAAATCATCCATTGCAGTTTTATCTCAGGCGTGTCTATAGCTAGTTTTTGTTTAAGCTATAAACTTTTAAATAAAAGAATGCCCGTCCTTCCCTCCTTCTCCAGGGTGTTTGGTATTTGCTGTTCTCATTGAAAATCGTCCCTATTAGAAGAAGTGGCATATGGTAGCATCACTAAAGAGCAGATGGTTAGAGAGGGCAGCAGAAAAATGACAGGGGGATTTTTGTTTTTGTTTTAGTGATGCAACACATACCTTTGAAAACTCTCATCCAGCAAGCCTGCAAGGTGCCACGTTGCTCCTAGTCTTTTCTTGTTACTGCAAGTAAATAGAGCCACTCTGCTCAGATTTCAAGTCTTTTCTTTTGACTCTAAAAGAATCTCATTGTTTTGCTCTTGGTCCTGCCTACCTCAGCTGATCATTTTGTAGTTTCAGGTTTTGTGGGAGTCCATCAAGCACGTTTCTAAGCTAGTATACTTTCTTATACCTGTTCCTGATTCTTCAAACAGACAGCTGTTCCTGTGCAGTGAAAAGCAGACAAACAAATGAGAAAACATCAGTCAAGTGAATTTAACCAAGTGATAGTCCTGCTTGATGTCAGCTTTTTGATGTATTCAAAATTATTTCTATAGTTAAAATGTGAAAAGTTTGTTGTCTGCCTGTTTGAAAATGTCAGTTTACATCTATATGGTTTTAATAGTGTGAAAATAATTCTCCAGTTGAGTTTTGTATCATGTCTCCCTGAGCTGTATCCTGAATGTCCAAATAGCAAGTTTTCTTCACTGGAGCATGAGAAGCAGCCAATAATACATTGTCTTTTTAAAAAATACTTTATCCCAGGATATTAGCACCATATTAGGAATATTGCCAACAAAAATAACATAAATTTCCCAAACAATATGGTTCTTTTGGAGAACAGATTATCAAAAGATATTAAATGTCTATGGAGAGTCTCAGTCATCCAGGTCCTTGTCCCAAAAGTGCTTTTTCAAGAGGCAACTGGACTTTCTGCGAAACGTCTCCAAAGAAAAACCAGAAAGTCCAGTTGCCTCTTGAAAATGTACTTTAGGAACATCAAAGGATATTGTATCATTAGGAATTTTCAGAACAAGAATTAAAACATTCTTTAGGCTGTTACTCTGTCTTCATTCATATTTAGCGAACTGCATCAAATTTCACTCAATTTCAACTGATTTCATGACAATCTCAAGGTGCTCAAGAATGGGGGAAGGATGCATACATGGCCAGCAGACTACAGTGTGACCATTCATGAAGTACATGAGTCAGTGATCAGGTGTGGTGTGGTGTAGTGTGGTGAAGTGTGGTCTGGTCTAATCTGGTCAGGTCTGTCTGTCTTGTCTGTCTGTCTGTCTGTCTGTC